>PVIJ01001741.1:0-186250 GCA_004024925.1 Scalopus aquaticus
TGCAAATCAAAACCACTATGAGATACCACCTCACACCTGTGAGGATGGCACACATTAAAAATACAGGCAACAACAAATGCTGGAAAGGATGTGGAGAAAAAGGAACTCTTCTACACTGCTGGTGGGAATGTGAACTGGTCCAACCACTATGGAAGGCTGTATGGCGATTCCTCAAACTGCTAAACATGGAGCTCCCATACGACCCAGCTATACCACTTTTGGGAATTTATTCCAAAGGACACAATAACACTAATCCGAAAGGATACATGCACACGTATGTTCATTGCGGCACTGTTCACAATAGGAAAGGTGTGGAAGCAACCCAGATGTCCAAAAATAGATGATTGGCTCAAGAAGATGTGGTACATATACACAATGGAATACTATTCAGCGTTCAAAGAAGATAAACACATGCAATTTGCAGCGACATGGATGGAATTAGAGGGGACCATACTCAGTGAAATAAGCCAGAAAGAAAGAAAAAAATATCGAATGGTTTCACTTATAACAGGACTATAAGGAAACCAAATAGGAGACACTCAGCGGGTGGGGGGGCGGGGGGAGGGGAGGATAAGGGCACAAAAGGGAATAGAAAAGAACACAAGGGACCATGGAGATGGATCACGGGTGAATTGGTGGTGGGCTACCCAAGGGGAATACAAAATGTAACAGACATAAAAAACAATAAAAATATATTAAAAAAAATTTAAAAAAGATGAGAACTTTAAAAAAAAACAACCACAGTGAGATACTACCTTACACCAGTGAGAATGGCAGGTATTAAATAAACTGGGAACAACAAATGTTGGTGAGGATGTGGAGAAAAAGGAACTCTCCTCCACTGCTGGTGGGAATGCAAACTGGTCCAACCACTGTGGAAAGCTGTATGGCGGTTCCTCAAATTGTTAAAAATGGAGCCTCCATATGACCCGGTAATACCACTTCTGGGAATCTACCCAAAGGACACAAAAACATTAATCCAAAAAGAGACATGCACCTGTATGTTTATTGTAGCATTGTTTACAATATCTAAAATATGGAAACAACCCAGATGCCCAAAAATAGATTAGATCAAGAAGATGTTGTGTATATACACAATGGAATACTATTCAGCATTCACAAATGATAAACATATGCAATTCGCAGCAATATGGATGGAGCTAGAAGGGAAAATGCTCAGCAAAATAAGCCAGAAAGAAAGAAAGAAAAATATCGAACGGTTTCACTTATAACCAGAATATAGGGGAACCAAACAAGAAAGAGACATCCAGCAAGGGAGGGGGAGGATAAGGGCTCAAAATGGGGTAGAAAAGAGCACAAGGGACTATGGTGATGGTGGTGGATAACCTATGGGGAATACACAATAATGTAAAAAATATGAATAATAAAAAAATGAAATATTGATACATACTACAATATGGATGAATCTCAAAAACATTATGCTAAGTGGAAGAAGCCAGACACAAAGTTATATATGGTCTCATTTCGCTTATATGAAATATCCAAAATAGATAAATCCAAAGAGACAGAACAACTTGCAGGGCTGGGGAAGGGGAGATGGGGAAAACTGCTTAATGGATATAGTATTTTCTTTTGGAGTGATGGAAATGTTTTGGAACTACATAGAGAAGGTGGTTGCATACTTTATGAATGTACTAAATGCCAATGAATTGCTCATTTTGAAATGGCTAATTTAATAGGATATGAATTGCAACTGAATAAAATAAAAAAAATAAAAAGAAGAAAGGCCAAATAGACCTTACAGAGGTCCAGCTAAGGGAGAAGAGGGCAGATCGGGGACAGTAGAATTGCCCATCTTTGAAAAACTGAGTTCTGACGTGCTTCACTGGGGCCACGTGGAAGAGAGAAAGCAGACGGGGTCCAGTCTCCCATCTTGTGCATTAATTGAAGTTACAGTAACTAGTGATCCTTGAAGAGTTTGGAGCTCTTAGATCTGGGAGGAGAGGTCAGAGAGCAGAAGACCGTGCTCCCGCCTCACCAAACTGCCTGCGTGTGATCTGAGCCAATTTATTGACATTTGGCCTCTCAGTTTTCTCATCTATAAAATGGGGCTAAACGTTCCAACTTCCTTCACAGGAGTGTTCTGAAAATCCAATGACATAATGTAGTCAGCGTTGCCGACACATAAATAGTGGCAATTACTAGCTTCAGATCTCTGCAGACAGAAACCTCCTGTTCTTCTTGGACTGTCTAACTCAACCTCATGTCAAGTCAGGTGCTAATTTAAGGTCTTTGCCAGCGATGCCCACTCTCCTTTCACTGGGAAAGTTAGAATCTTTTCCTCTAGTTGTTAGACTGATATCAAAAACTTTTGTGCCTCTGGACATGGTTCATAAAGATGGTTTAACTTCAAGGTCAGCTGAAGGCCAGACATAAGGCATCTAGTGTTGCAGTCACCTGGGACCATGTGGCACAAGGAAGTGACTAGCCAAATAAAGTTGTGCCTTAGTGTCTGGGGCCTGGGAGGAAGATACAAAGAAATGAGTTGTTCCTCTTCTAATGAGAATCTGGAAGGGACATGGAAACAAATGAAAAGAATCCAAATAGTCCAGTGTTAAATTTAGTAATCTCTCTCCACCCCTTTCAAATACAATCTTGTTAACTTTTCTCTTTTCATGACACATTTCTTAGAGGCAACTACAACAAGTACTGCATGGTATCACTTATATGTGGAATGTGGGATCTAAAAAAGTCAGGCTCAGGCCTCCCTGGTGGCTCAACGGGTTAAGTCTCAGCACTATGAAGCTATCGGCAGCTACGGCAGCACGAGTTTGATCCCCTGCCGGGGATCTTTACATATGGCACAGCAGACCTCTCCTGTTTAGCCTGCTGCTCCCCTCAGCAGTGTCTTTCAGTCGCTCTGCCTGTTCTGCTCCCCACTCTGTCTCTGGTGAATCCTCTCACCCCCACACCTCTGGCCTATCTCCCAGCTCTTGTATGCATAAATAAATAAAGCTTTAAAAAAGTAGGCTCATGGACACAGAGTGGAAAAGTAGGTGCTCAGGACTGGGGGTTGGGGGAAATAGGGAGAGGTTAGTAAAAGAGAGAGAGATTGGAGGCTTCCACTGTACGATAATAAACTCTGTGGCTTTAATGTATATCATGGTGGCTATGGTTGCCATCATTGCATTCATAGCTGAAATTTGCTGAGAGTATAACTTAAATGCTCACGCATGCACACACCCATATATATATATATATGCACACACCTATATATATATATCTATATATATATATATAGTACTGGATGTGTTAATTAACTAGATGGGAGAAATCCTTTCACAATGCATACGTAATATCAAATCATCACAAAGTACACTTTAAATAGCTTACAATTTTGTCAATTATGCCTCAATAAGGCTGAAAAATACAATCTTGATTTTTTCCTCTTTCATGACACATTTCTTAGAGGACTATGAGGATGTGTGGGTGTGAAGAGACATGAAGAAATGTGCCTGTGAAGAAAAAAAACTCGGGGTGAAGGGACTTTGAAATGTGTTTTGAGTGATCTCAACTTCCATGCTGGGAGTTTAGGTGACTCTTTCAGCTCTTTATGGGAAAAAAAAAAAGCTTTGGAGCACTTTCTGTCTATTGACATTAGACTAAGTTATTTTATATAAATAAGAAATAGAAAGACAAATGGGCACTTTATGCTGTGGGGATGGAATTATATTTTTCTCCTTCTGATGTCATCTGTCTTTCCCAGCAGAGTCAAGAGTTAGAGGAGAGGTAAGGTAGAATGTGTATTTTTTAAAGATTTATTTATTTATGCATACAGGAGCTGGGGTGTAAGTCAGAGGGGCAAGGGATGGTGAGGTGGTGGAGACAGGATTCCCCAGAGACAGAGTGGGGAGCAGAACAGGCGGATTGACTGAAGTACACTGCTGAGGGGAGCAGCGGGCGAGGCAGGAGAGGTCTGCTGCGCCATGTGGGTCAGCTCCCTGGTTGGGAGTCAAACTCCTGCTGCAGTGGCTGCTGATAGCTTCATAGTGCTGAGACTTAACACGTTGCACCACCAGGGAGGCCCCAGAATGTGTTTTTTTACACAGAGAGCTGCCTACTTGATCGACTGCTTCCCCTAAAATTGACTTTTCCCGAGAAGTATTGAATAGTATTGACTTCATATCAGATGCAGAAAAACTTGGAGGGCGCTGTGCACTGACTTAAAAAGAAATCCCTTCATGAAAATATAATTCCTCCTATGCTAGGAGACCTGAAATTGAATACAATAAACACCTTTTCTTCTTTGATCTGGACATTACTTTCACTGATAACAAGTGTGACACTTGTTATTCCAGTGACTGACTTCAGGTAAGAATAAAGTCCCAGAGATTGTTTGGCCTTTTTTCAATTCTGAGGAGGTCGTCACAGAGAAGTTTCTGAAACATTTCCTACAGCAAAACACTGACTTCTTGAGAGAGGGGGGTTGTTTCTTTGTGCTGCTCAACCCGACGTCTGCCTTGGTCTGGCAGAGACTTCAGGGGGCTGCAAAACGTGGTCATCAGAGCCTCTCCCTTGTCTCTGTACACAGACCAGAGATCGAGAAATCTGGCGTGGGCAAGGAGTCTTGTGTTCAAGCAAACAGCAGGCATTGTGAGCATAGGAGAAGCATGACCAAAGTTCTGACAGCTTTTTCCTCTTGAGAAAAGAAAATCTCCTCTGTTTCCAACAGTGTCAAAGGCTTTAACAGTTGAGAGGCAGAGCCCAGAAGGGAGAGGGCCAGACCTTCCAACTCTTCTGCAGTTTCAGGAAGATAAATAAGAATGATTGATTTTTTCAGGAAGGGAGCCATGTGCAAAAGAGGGCTCCTGGACCCCAGGAGGAGGCAAGGGAAACAGGGAGGAAACAGATGTCTGAATCGTAGCACAGACACCCAGGAGGCCGTGATGCTGTGGCAATGATGTAATACTCAATTGAAATGACTTGTGACTAGCGCCGTGCGGGCTGTCCCTTGCCCTGGAGTGAGGCGCATTCCCATGCAGGTGCAGCGAGTTGCAAATAAACTTGGGCTTGCTCCAATGTATTTCTTTGGCCCCGGCTGGCCCTGAACTCCTGCATGCCGAATACTCTGGGGACAGAGAGTGAAAAAGCTTTGCAATGTGATCCAGGAAGAGTCGACAAACCAGGGCCAGAGAGGGGAGGTGGTGCAGTTGGAACACGTTTCAGCTCTCCCAGCTTTGTGCTTTCATAGATGGCTTTCTTTGCACTGAAGTCTCCCTTTGATAAAACCCCAGAGTTTCTCTTATCTGTGGATTTCTCCTGGAAATCCCCAACTGCACACAGGGCCTCCTTACTAAGGGCACAGATGTTCCCTAAGAGCTGTACTATGCCCTTTACTCAATCCTGGCTTTATGGTGAAACTACCAAATGCCGTGGAAATCAAACAAACAACAAAAAAGCTGGTAGAGAACCTCTCATTTCCTCGTTGTAAACCTTCCTGTGGCTTTCGATTGCTCGTCTCTGTAGCTTTATCTTGTACTCTGTACTCCCGCTGATCTCGCTCTTGTGTCCCTGGCTTTCTAGCAGTTTCGAGAATACTCCAGGCTTTATCTCACTGCAAGGATTTGGCACTAGCTCTTTTTTTCTGCCTGGAAAACTCTTCCTGAAGACCCTTGATGGCTGACTCCTACTCATTCTCCAGTTCTCGGGGCCTAGTCAGTACCTAGCATATACTTGGCATCGAAGAGACACTGGCTGGGAGCAGATTGTAGTGAGGCAGCTGTTTCTTTTAGCCTGGTGGTGGGAAGGGGCTTCAGAGGGCTGGTAGAGATGTCAGGACGGGGGTGAAGATGAAGATGAAGGTGGGAATCGGAGGCATTTGTAGCTAGGAGTGAATTTCCAGCTTGTGAGCAGGGGAAGGCAACGGATGACCTTTGGGTTTTGCCTGCTACCCAAGGGGCGGAGCTGAGCTGCTGACTGGGCGCCAGTACTGAGAATGCACTGAGAGTTACTGCTCTACATGAACCAAGGAGGGAAATACCTGATTAGACACATATGTTGATAATCTAAGAAAGCCAAAGAGATTGCGGGAGAATTTCGTTTACATTTTTTAATTAAGGGGTGATTTTTTGAATACTCATCCCTTCTTGGCTTATCTCCATCTTTGAGAAAGATATTTTTCCAAACACCTTCCCAAGCCAGTGTGCTGCTGTCTGTCCAGGCACTGATGTCAGTGTCATGCATGGCAGATCGGAGTCTGTCTTCCCCTTCTGGCTGGAGCTTGGGGAGGGAAGGGCCCATATCACTAGCAATCCTGGGTGTTTGATGTTGGAAGAATGAACGAAAGAGTCACTAACCTTCACTGTAGCTGCCTCTTAGCATACTCATTCATTCAACAAATGTTTTGTTTTCTTAAAAAAATATGTATATATATTTAAATTTTTTATTTTCTTACCAATGACTACCAGCTTTCTGGTGGGTACTGATGCTACAGAGGCAGAAATAAGCCCTTCTCTCCCAGCACTCACTGTCTGGTGGAGGAGACAGAGATGCTAACAGGTTTTGCAATGCAGTGTCGTACATGCTAACAGGGGGAAAGTAAAACTTGGGGGGGGGGCACTAAAGAATATTCTGGGCAGAAGTTTCAGGATGTACAAAGTCTGGGGAAGAGCGTTTGGAGCAACTGAAGAAAATTCAGTTTAACTGGAACACACAATGTCTCTAGTTTCTACATCTGTTACCAGCCAGGACTTGTGACCTTGGAAACTATGTATTTTGGGTTGATCATCACCCTGAGCAAGTGAGACAAGTCCTCTGACCACTAAATCCACAGATCTTGTTCTTAAAGAACTCACAGAGACTCAATGCACGTACCTCTCGCCTTGTGCCATAATGCCAGAAAGAAAAAAAAAACAGTTTGAAACACAGTGAAAAGACAAGTATTAGTATACCAAAGATATTGGGAACACCTATAAATCACGAAGAAAAAAACAAACAATACAATAGAAAAATTGGCAAAGAAAAGGGACTTTATAGAGTAGAAAACATAACTAATAAATATGAGAAAAAAGTACTTAACCTCACTAGTGATCAAGGAAATGAAAACTAACCACAAAGAGATGTCCTTTTACACACATCAGACCATCACAAATTAAAAGCATGCTATATCTGTCAGAAATTAAAAGTCTAATTTCGCTAGCCTGTGAAGCCAAGAGAATTCTTATTCACTATTGAGTAGGAGCATAAACTGGTTTTACGCACTTGAGAGGAATTTGATAATATCTAGTAAATTGGCAACATGCATACAACTCATCAATTATCCTTTTATGTATATGTCTAGATAAACTCATGTGCCTGTGGATAAGCATCATCCCTTTTTGCACTGATGTTAATGATGAAAAAGTGGAAACTATCTAGGTGCCAATTAATAGAAGCATGGATAGATAAAATAAGGTATATTCAAGGAATGATCTAGAGCCATTTGCTACAAAATATTGGGTGAAAAAAGCAAGTTGCAGTATATGTACACCTATATACATTTTAAGACACACCAAAAGTATTCTGTTGTTTATGGATGCATGTAAACACATTTAAAGCATAGATGATGTTATAGAATAATGCACACCAAATTTATCGGACTATAGCCTCCGAGAAGGGGGAAAGGATAACAGGCTTAGGAGTATGGATCCAGGATGAGTCAAATTTACCTGTAAGGTTTTCTTTCTTTTCTATATGAGCAGTTGTGTAGCTGATAAATGTTTAAGAACCAGCTCTCCAGGAATAAAAAAACGACCTGATTCATAGCATTTGTAAATTTTCATGGTGTAACATTCCCATCATGGTCAATTTTAAGCTACCAAAGATTTAGCAATCAATTCTCAAAAATTTAGTAAACAACTCTCAAGAATGAGTGTGTATAAACTGAAGCACTGGTGACAATATTAACAATCCTGTCTGTATACTGAAGCTATGTGTAGTATATTTTCCTCTGAAGTTCATGTATATTTAAATTTCATGGAAAAGAAAAGACAATTCTGTAAGAATCTCAGTGAGTAAAAATACCTGGCAGTTTAAATTATAATAGAAGTGGTGTAAAACAGGGCTTTGTCCTAGATGTTCTTCTCTGTATACCTTCCATTTAAATAACTTGATAATTGTTCATTACATTGAATAAACCCATAGTAAATTGAACATCTTCTTTACTGCTGGTGACATGATTTTCTGAACCAGTAGGAGCCTTCAAAAATAGTGAACATTTACAATCTAAAAAAATATTTAAAATATTAAAAAAAAAACTTATAAGAAAAAGCCCCCAGCAAACTGAATTTAACATGAATAATTCCCAAGTCAGTCTCACGGAGCCTTGCGCTCTGTTGACATGCTATCAGGATATGTCCCACATCGCGATGCACCTTAGAAACCATTGCTAGATCATTTGGACAATATATTTTTAAATGGGCTTTAAAATCTTAGTGAAGTCGTGACGAATTATCTAGCTAGACCGGTGCTATTACTTTGTTACCGCAACTGAAAGAGGCTAAACTCTTAGGTGGTGTGGAAGGAGCAGGGCAGTGCAATGTAGTAACAGGTGCGTCAGTTCCCTCTTTATCTGATATTGAGTACCTAAAAAATTCAGTTGTGAGAGCCTCCCTGATGGTGCAAGGGATTAAGTCTCAGCACTATGAAGCTATCAGCAGGCAGCCACTGCAGCACGAGTTCGATCCTGGCCAGGGAGCTTCCCACATGGCGCAGCAGACCTCTCCTGTCTTGCCCACTGCTCCCCTCAGCAGTGTACTTCAGTAGATCTGCCTGTTCTGCTCCCCACTCTGTCTCTGGTGAATCCTCTCAGCCTGCCCCCCAACACCTCTGGCTTACACCCCAGCTCTTGTATGCATAAATAAATAAATCTTTAAAAAAATTCAGTTGTGAGTTTATGGAGCGTGCATGCCACTGGCGCACACACAATGAGGACGCTTTTCTTTCCTTGGTGATTGAATCTTTCCTTTGATTTCTGGAGATGAAAATGGGTAATCAGGAATCCAGAAAGAAATGTCTCAATGACTCCTTTCTCCCTCTTCTATCAACCAGTTACAAATCAATATATTTTAGAGATATATTAAAAAATTAATTGGATATAAAATCCATATGTGCCTGTATTATTATATTTTTAAGCAGATTTAAAAAAATTATTGCACACAAGAACTGGGATGTAGGCCAGAGGTGGGGGAGGGTGAGAGGATTCACCAGAGACAGAGTGGGGAGCAGAACAGGCGGATCTACTGAAATACATTGCTGAGGGGAGCAGTGAGTGAAACAGGAGAGGTCTGCTGCGCCCTGTGGGAAGCTTCCTTCCCGGGGGATTGAACTCGTGCTGCAGTGGCTGCGGATAGCTTCACAGTGCTGAGACTTAACCAGTTGAGCCACCAGGGAGGCCCTGTGCCTATATTATAAGACAGACAGTGTTTTAAATCAACATTACCTCCATAAAAATTATACAGTTTTAAAAAATAAATAGCTTGGAGTTCTGAAAAAAAAATGGAGGAATGTAAAAAATATATTTAATATAAAATTAATGTTATAAACAAATTCTGCATATAATAATAATCTTATAAATATTATAAATGTATAGTATTTATAAAATAGGAATAATACAGGTTAATGAAGTTTATATTTACTTTCTTTTGTAAGTTTATTTTGGATAAAATAGTTGGAGGCAGATTATCATGGCACATTGTACAAAATGACAAGAAAATAATTTAGTTCAGTTAAGTTCATGTTCACTGCTGTATGTGCAGGGCAGGCTGGTAGCCTTCTGCACACATCCACAAGTGGAGATGTTTTTAATTCTTCAAAAGACTGTCTGTGTGTTTAATACTAATATATTTTATACATTATATTTTTCTAGACCCAGGAATTTCAGGAATCTGTTAGAACTAATCTCTGTTAAAACTCTTCTTCAAGTTTCCACAGACTTCTTCATTAGCAGTCTTTTAAATTCCCACTTTGGCAGCAGGACATGTCTGACTGTTTTGTGACATTCCTCTGAACTTCCAATTGTCTTTCTGATATTTACTGCCTCTTTCACAATCGGTTAAAGTTGTAGTCCAAAGACTACATAATACTCATAATGGTTCAGCTTTCTCTGCGTGTGGTATTGTCTAACAATTCATCAGTTGAATAAAACCTGCATTATTTTAGTTTGCTTAATGCCTGCGTTATAAATCTGTTATCGTTTAAATAGTCCTAGTGAACATTTTTATTGTACTTTATAGTTATTACATTTTGAAGCTCCAAAGTTTCTGTTTTGTCTCTTTAGAAATGTAAATTCTTTGCATTATTGGATATTTTCTATTTGATGGCACGGTGTTCTCTTGGTTTCCTTTATTTCTCTGTCCATGGTTTTCTTTAGTATTTTGAGCATATTTAAGACATTTGATTTAAAGTATTTAGTAAGTTGAACATCTGGGCTTCCCCAAGGACAATTTCTATTGATTTCATCTTTTCCTGGGAATAGGCCGTGCTTCCTTCTTTCTCTGTATGCCTTGAAATATTTTATTGAAAACTGGACATTCTGAATATTAATGTGGTAATTTTGGAGATCAGCTTCCCCTCCTTCCCATGGGCACTTGTTACTACTTGCTTCGGGTTATAGTTGTTCACTTGCTTAATGACTTTCATAAATTACTTTTGTCAGGACGCTATGTTGTGTATGGTCAATGAAGTATATAGTCTCTGAGTTTGGTTGCCAGCTAGTATTTTAACAGCGACTCCTTACATGCCTGGGTCTAGAAAAAGAGAAAAGAAATCTGCTCCCATTTTTGAGACATTGACTTCGCCACATTGTTTATAACTGTGCCTCTGACTTCGATTCCCACTTATCTAGACCCTGAAGGTCATCCAGAAATGAAAGTCTGTTGTTTTCTCTGGGCATGCATCCAGTCCTGGGTATCGGCATGGTCTTCTCAATTCCCCGGAATACCTGGGAGATTTAAAGATCCACTATGCCCACACATATTCCCTTTATAACTTCATCCTTCTATGTCTTGGTCTGTCTATCACTTGTTCCACTGTTGTTCCTTGGTACAGTCTGTGCAAACAAATTCTTGTGTGTTTAAATTTTTTTTTTTTTTTTTTTGCTAAAAGCTGTCTCAGAAGTTGCCCCAGTCCTGGGAATGCTTTGAGTCATGTGAAACAAAAGCACGTCCTTGGCGCCTGTTCTACAGGGGGCTATCGGACAGGTAGAAATGGACAAGCACACTTCATTGAGGTGTTTTGTCATTCCCTCTGGCATTAACAACCTGCTCCAGCACTGCAGGCTGCCAGCCGCAGAGCCATGGCCGGTATGGAGATGGAGGACGATAGGTGGGCAGTTAAGGCGGGGTCTCACACCTCCGAATCATACATTGTCCTGTCAACCAATGCTAGGTCAGTAAAAATATATCTAAATAAATCATGATGGATACAGACAATGAAAAAAAAATAACATGCTCCATCTCTCTCTTACCACATAACAGCCACTTTTTTTCTTCACATTATGTTTTTGAGTAGATTCCAGAGTTCTGCAAAAGATGATTCTGACCATTTTGGCCAGCTCATTAGTGGCAGGATGGAGACTGGCATTCCTTGCTCTGCCATTTTTTGTGATATCACTGTCTTGTCCTTTTTTTTAAAAAAAAAAAAAACTACCTGGTAGCTGATGTGGATTTTTCCTTTGCTGTTTTGAAAAGCAGATCTATTTTCCCGAGAAAATAGCCTATTTCCAGGTAGTTCTCTCTTCTAATGACTGAATAAGAATTATGACAAGGAAATCTTTATGAAGTAGGGCAGGAGGTGTTGGTTGCTTGGCTAGCTTTGTTTTAGGGGGATAGGCTGCTTAGTGAGAACGGTATTGACTGCCCAGTGAGAAAGGTATTTTTCCGAGAATTCAATATACAAACTAAACGTCTTCCTCCATGACACTCAATTTTTTTTCAGATAAAAATTCTCTGTTTTTTGTTTTTAATTTTGCATTTTGCTTTTTGGCAGGTGCCTGTAACTGGTACACTGGCCAAATGGAATTGGGGAGGAATATGACGGTGGAGACCGATGCAGCTGTTCTGTTTTACAAATCTTCAATTAATTCCCCAGCTTAAATCCCCACGTCTCATTCCTGCTCCCTTCTGTAGTTGCTGACTCAGAGCCCAGAGCATCTCCAGGGCTCTGCCAGGCAGGCTGGCTCCCATCTCCTCTGTGGCTTCCTCATAACATATTCTAGGCTGTCGTTTCATCTATCTGTTTCACCTGCCAACTTGCTCCCATCCGCTTTCCTGCTCCCAGAAATGTGTTGGGATCTCATTTTTGGCAAGCCCTTCACCTTCATCTCATCTTTTTGCTGCTAGAGGTTTATTCCTCAATGTTCCGCTGCACTTTTATATTAATGAACTTGAGGACTGTGCACAATGCATGTACCTCATCCAACATCTTGAACTACAGTCAACAAATGATTTTGAACCCCTTCCCTGCTCCAGGCACTCTAGTAGGTTCTGGGGAACTTATAATGAGTGACAGTTGTTTCCTGGTGTCAAGGAGTTCACAGTGTAGCAGAGGATACAGTCCTCTGCAGCAGATCTAAAATGGAACTTTCTCATGTGTCAGTTTTGGATGAGACTCCAAGGCTGAAAACAAAGGGATCACATATTCTAAAGTGGTGGCATACCATCTTCATAGAATATATGAGGGGATGACTTCCAAAACGTGCTGTATCACCCCCTTAGCCTACTACTCACCCTGAAGGTATATCAGAGAAGCTAAGAAATTGAGAGAAAATAGTAGAGAGGATGGTTGTAAAAAGAACTGTGAGAATACTGTGGAGGTTTTCCTGCTAGTGGGGGAGAGGGGGAGGTACTTTGCACTCAAACAGAGAACCACTCCAAGTGCATGGCATGTGTTCCCTGGGATTTGACACTTGCAGGAATTGGCAACTGATTTACATCTGCAAACAAAGTCTTAAGGTGATGAAGGCTATGGCTACAGCGGCCAGGGAGGAAAGGGAGAGAGGGCTGCTTTTGCAGGAGCCTGTATTTCCAATATATGGGCAAAGCTGTTTCCAAGGGGCAGATGTAGTCCCTAGGGTAGGAATTTAGAGTTGGGACACCTTATAAGGGATCTCCACTAAGGTGATGGCTCAGTGGTGTGAAGTGACATCCACAGAGGAATGGATTGATAGAAACCAGAGACAAGAGCAGTAAAAAGGAATGTTAACCTAGAAATTCAGGAGGCCATTAAAAAGGCAAGGCTTATTTATTTGGGATCAAAGAATTACAATTACAAAATCAGGGTACACAGATTCAGTACAAAGCCTACGAGTTACCCTAAGGAGGACAAAATCATGGTTTTTTATGGAAAGAAAAGAGGAAGATGAGGTAAGTGGTTCAAGAGTTGAGCAGTGGCGAAACCCTTAAGCAGTTCTTGGCTATACATACTTAGTTGCTGATTCTCTAGAAAGGATGAAAAAGGAAGTGTAAGAGGGTGGTCCTCAGGAAAGGGGGGTGTTCCAGGTTCCCTGTCCCCCCCACCCAAGGGAGGCTGGAGCTAAGTGGGAGAGATAAGAAGACAGAGAGGAGAGACAGGAAGAAAGGGAGCAGGATGGAGGCGAGAAGTAAGAACAAAGAGCAGGGAGACATGTGAGGAAGCTGCACTGGCCTGGACGGTTTGAAACACACGTGGGTGAGAGACCTGTGGGGGGGTGGCTATGGCAGCGTTGATCTTGGTTTTGGTTGTTTTTTTTTCAATTTTTATTTTTATTTATGTCTTTTACATTACTGTATATTCTGATCTTGGTTTTGATTTTGCTCTTTAACTCCCAGAATTGTCTGGCTGTTTCTGACCCTTTTCTATGTGTCCCTGCCGAAAGGTGTTTTAGACTCATGGCAGGCTTTCGGGCCTTGCCTTGGGCCAATCCCATTTGGGTGGACTTTTGCTCACAAGGTGACGGGTAACTTTGGGTGCTTAGTTTAGAAACTATATTCTTTGTCTTTTCTGTATTATTACACTAATTGTATTAAAGTTTCTTTTCCACTTAAGGTCTTATATGTTTTTTTAAGGTTTATTTATTTATACATACAGCTGGGGTACAGGCCAGAGGTGTGGGGCGGCGAGAGGGTTCACCAGAGACAGAGTGGGGAGCAGAACAGGCAGATCAGAAATACACTGCTGAGGGGAGCAGTGGGCAAGGCAGGAGAGGTCTGCCGCACCGTGTGGGATTCTCCCTGGCTGGGCTTCGAACTCGCATCGCTGCTGCCGACAGCTCCACAGCTCAGCGCTCAACCGCTGCACCACCAGGGCGGCCCAAGGTCTTATATGTTTTGTCCTGATGTGGTGGATGGCAGAACCTATTTAGAACGGGCAGGTTTGGGGGTTCTGGGGTGCCCCTCTCCTTGCCCTGTAACAGAAGGACTGATTCTATACTCTGAACAAAAGTCCATAATCATTTCTCATGATCTGATGACTTCTCAAACAATTGTTTACTTTATGGTTTCTTAAAGCAATTGCCAAAAGTCTTTGACCCAGTTCAAATGAAACAGGTAATGCAATTTCTCTTTATGTCTCCCTCCATTTTAAAGATGGCTTCACTGATGTCAACTTTTCACAGAGGCTGGTGAGAGGAGGTGTTGCCTAGGTCAAGGAAACTGCAGCTGAGGGATTTCCAGTCATAGGGGAGCTCCAGGTAACCCTCTAGAGAAAGTATCAGCTGTGGACGTCTGCACTACTTTCCAAAGTCAGGTTCAAATTGAATCAGTATTTGTCTTTTTTGAATGCTGAATAGTATTCCATTGTGTATATGTACCACATCTTCCTGATCCAGTCATCTATTTTTGGGCATCTGGGTTGTTTCCATACCTTAGCTATTGTGAACAGTGCTGCAATAAACATGCGGGTGCATGTATCCTTTCGGATTAGTGGTTTTGTGTCCTTTGGGTAGATTCCCAGTAATGGTATTGCCGGGTCATATGGAAGTTCCATTTCTAGCAGTTTGAGGAAATGCCATATGGCTTTCCATAGTGGTTGGATCAACTTGCATTCCCATCAGCAGTGTAGGAGTGTTCCTTTTTCTCCACATCCTCTCCAACATTTGTTGTTACCTGTTTTTTTAATGTATGCCATTCTCACTGGGGTGAGGTGGTATCTTATTGTGGTTTTAATTTGCATTTCCCTGATTATAAGTGATGTTGAACATTTTTTCATATATCGGTTGGCCGTTTTCTTTTCTTCTTTGGAGAAGTGTCTTTTTAGCTCTTCTGCCCATTGTTTGACTAGATTGTTGACTTTGTTTTTGTTGAGTTGTGTGAGCTCTTTGTAGATTTTTGTTATCAGTCCTTTATTGGTTGTATTGTGTGCAAAGATCTCCCAATTAGTAGGGTGTCTGTTTGTTTTGATTATTGTCTCTTTTGCTGTACAGAAGCTTTTTAGTTTGATGTAGTCCCAGCTGTTTATCTTTTCTTTTACTTCCTTCGCTATGGGGGAAGTGCTTTTAAAGATTTTGCTGAGATGTATGTCATGTAGAGTTTTGCCTATATTTTCTTCTAAAACTTTATGGTTTGAGGTCTTATCTCCAGATCTTTTATCCATTTTGATGCAATTTGCAGTAACATGGATGGATCTAGAAGGGATCATGATCAGTGAAATAAGCCAGAAAGAAAGAGAAAATTATCAAATGGTTTCACTTATAACAGGAATATAGGGGAGCCAAATAAGAAAGAGACATTCAGCAGGGAAGGAGGGGAAAGGAAGGGCTCAAGAGGGGGAAAGAGGGGAGCACGGAGGACTATGGTGATGGCTCCACGGATGAACAGGTGGTGGGTAACTTATGGGGAACACACAGTAATGTAAAAGATATGAATAACAAAAATAATAAAATATATTAAAAAAACAAATTGAATCAGTAAAGGAAAGCTGGTTTTGACTCTTCATGTCTCTCTGTGCTTTGGTCAATGCTGGAGGCAGGGTTTGGGGCAGCACAGTGAGTATGAGTGTGGGTGAGGGGGAGGGGTAGAAGAGAAAATGGATGAGTGGGGAAGCCAATTGCTCCCTACTCCTTCCCACTCCTCCCCCACCGACTGCAAGTTTCCCCCATAGTTAGACCTGAGCTGGGGGAGGGGAGAAGTTTGGAAAAGGGTGACAGTTTGAAGGTATTATATATTAATCTGGACTGGAATTTTTAATGCATAAAAAACAAAACATTTTTAATATTTGAGAGTGACTGAAAAAGGTATGAGCTCTGTCTGAAATTTCATGTAGGGGTGGGGGAAAATGATTCCACAGAGCTTGTGGTGTGAGGCAGTGGTGTGAAAGAATGATATTGCTTTTTACTTACACCCTACTGTGTCGAACTTATTCAATAAACTGGTTTATATAAGTGCCACAGAATATGTATAGTCAAGGTTCAGTGAGTGGTAGCACATAGGAGAAAGTAATAAACTCTTCCCAGAGAGGCCAGGGAAGGTCTGACACCTTCCCTCACAGGAGTTAGAACTTGAGCAGGATTTTAAAACCAGAAGGAATTTGCCAGGTGAGGATGGGCTGGGAGGACATTCTGGGAAGAGGAGCCACACTTACAAAGCTAAGAGGCGAGTGTGCTCTGGGACTCTGACTCACTGGCGTGTAAACTGCAGCTGGAGAGTGGAGGGAGGCAGAGTATAATTTAAGACTCTGCTTACGATGCACTTTTTTTCTGAAGGGGATGGAGGGCAGTAGAAGTGAGTATTTGAAGCAGAGAAGTCACACAATCATACATGCTTTTTAAATGATCGTTCTTGCCCCAGTGTGGTCGGTGGAGGGTATGGAGACTGGGAAGCAATGATAGGTTAAAACTAACCGAGTCAAGGGGATCTCTTGATTATCTAGAAATAAGCTAATATAACAGACGGATCTATTTTTTAAAAAGATTTATTTATTTATGCATACAAACTGGGGTACAGGCTAGAGGTGTGGGGCGGCGAGAGGGTTCACCAGAGACAGAGTTGGGAGCAGCACAGGCAGATCGACCAGAGACAGAGTGAGGAGCAGCACAGGCTGAGGGGAGCAGCGGGCAAGGCAGGAGAGGTCCGCCGCGCCATGTGGGAATCTCCCTGGCTGGGCATCGAACTCACGTCGCCGCTGCCAACAGCTCCACAGCGCAGCACTTAACTGCTGCGCCACCAGGGAGGCCCTAGACGGATCTATTTAAAAAAAACATTTCATCTAAGTATAGTTGGGTTCCCAGTGCGTTCTGGCTGGACTCTAGATTTGTCTGGGCTTACGCAATCAACTGCAGGGATGGACAGTGCTAAGTCTTTTAGAACAAGGCCTGTCAAGACTCCTTAAAGACAAGTATCCTATGGTTTCCCTCATACGTAGATGATATGGAAACAAATGAACAAACAAAACAAAAATAATCTCTTAGATTATGAGAACAAAATGGTGGTACCAGAGGCGAAGGGGCTAGACAGGGGGTAAATTAGGTAAAGGGGGTCAATGGTATGGTGGTGGATGGAAACTAGACTTTTGGTGGTGATCATGATGTAGCAGATAGAGATGTCAAAATAGAAAGCTGTACACGTGAACATAATAAGACATAATTAGACAATGTTAGTTCAATAAAATTTTTTTAAAGAGAGAGAGCTCAACTCAAAGAGTGTTGATTTTTAACCTGGGGTTTGTGAGTAGAATACATGGACTTGTGAACTTGGAAGGGAAAATGATGACCTTTTTGAAAATTAGCATCCCCCCCACAATTATGAATGTAGGCAACAAACCACAATGGTGGTAGCAGAATCTGTGGCTTGATCATGGATAGAAATCACAGGTACTTTTTATATCACATTGTAGTTTTTTAGATAGCTCTAAATATTATTTACTCATACACTACTTAGCCTTGGGGCTCAATCATTTCATTAATATATTCATAAAAGACATACATTACTATATAAAATTTGAATTTACAAATGTGATGGCTGTATTTTAATGTAATTGGCTTCCTTTGTAATTCAATGGTTTCATTTGATGCATTTAAGTACATTATTCTAGGAAAGGGTCCATAGAGTTCAGGGGCTACCAAAGGGGTGCATGGCACATGGAAGGTCATGAGCTCCTGGGATTTTTTAAAAAGATTTATTTATTTATGCATACAAGATGGGTTGTAGGCCAGAGGTATTTGGTGGGGGGGAGGGTAAAGAAGATTCACCAGAGACAGAGTGGGGAGCAAAACAGGCAGATTGACAGAAATACACTGCTGAGGGGAGCAGCGGACAAGACAGGAGAGGTCTGCTCCGCCATGTGGGAATCTCCCTGGCTGGGTATCGAACTCATGCTGCAGTGGCTCTGGATAGCTTCACAGTGCTGAGATTTAACCCGTTGCACCACCAGAGAGGCCCATGAGCTCCTGTTTAAGGAAAAACAAATCACTCAAATTTGCTCCCCTGTCCATTTCCATGAAACTGGGTAGCTTCTGATGAATGGGGTGTCTGTACCTTTCTGCATGTTATCATGAGACTTTAGTTGGCTTATGTTCCCCACTCATCCTCCTTTCAGCAGCCAACAGGGCACAAACAGCCTTCTTCCCCACTGGTCACAGAGCACCCACAGACCTGACATCTGACATCTCATCCCAGTGCGTTGGCTTCAGTGAGACATCAGGGAACCTGCTGGAAGATGGCAGGATATGCCTTAGTGAGGAACGGCGCTGCCTGGCTGATGCCGTGGTGCCCAGCAAGGTAAATGGACAAGGGAGGTGGAAACAGAAGTAATGGTAGGACCCATGTGGTCGCCGAGTAGGTAGGTGGTTAGAGTTGTTCGTGTGCATAGGTGACATTCACAGCCCCGGAAGACCTAGAGACACTCCAGAGCACCCTTCCCTGAAGAAGATGGGATCCCGATGCAGTAAAATTTGGTGATTACATTGAATGAGCCTTCTGCCGTAGCCACAGGCTAGAGTGGCCTGAAGAAATTTCGGTTCCAAAGCTATCTGTTGTGGGAGTGACAGCTATCATATTGGCTTTTATTATTACTTTTTTAATATAAAAGATTAAAAAACAAGTGATCTCTCCTTTCTATGTTCAATATCCTATTAGATGAACATCCTCTATGTGTTTACAAAAATATTTTATGGCCCGGGAATAACTTTAGGGGTTGAGAGCTTATTTTCCCTCGCATTTGCTTTAGCGGTCAGTCGAGTCATCAGCTCCCAGCTTCCAGACCCTTTCTTAGTTTTCTTGAATGACAGTATCATCAGTCATTCATTGATGTATATTTGAATGGAAAAAGTGCCAGGCGTTTCAACTTTATCCCCAACTGGTTTACAGTTTAGCTGTCAGTAGTTTGCTGTTGGTTTAGAAAAGATTTGGGAGGGGGGGGGTTGTCTTATGCACAGAAAAGAAATTCTGTAACCCCTTGGATGGAGCTGTGCCACTGGAAATGCTGTTACCCTGTGACCAGAAATGCTGAGTTTATCACCAGCTGTGTCCACTGAGATTCATCCCTTATAAGTTGCAATGCCTTGCATTACAAATAGAGGGTACTCGTTAAAGCAGGCCACAGTATTTAATAAAATGAAAAGCGACAAGTGCTTAGAACAGAGCATCTTGGCACAGAGTGAGGGTTCGATAGGTATTAGCTATGATCAGCATCACCGCCACCGTCATTATCACTCTCACCATCCCACGGCAGGCACAGGTTTGAACAGCTCTGCGGGGCTGCTGCAGAGTATTCATATATCCATGTGCAGAGGAGCAGGGAAAGGGGAGAACTACAGACAAGGTTTCTCACTTAGGGGTGTGTGTGCTTACCTGGTTATATTTCAGTGAAAAGGGAGATACACTAAAGGCTCCTCTTGGTAAAGGTTTAATTTGTTTAGGGAACATTCCCCCAATGTTTTCCTGTGGAAACTTCGTCCTGCATGGTCCCTAGGAGCAATGAGGTCCATTGTCAAATAAGTTCATCAAGCACTATGTGCTTTAGCTGTCACTTAACCCCCACCTGGGAGACTTTAATGTCCTTTAATATGTTAAGTGAGCTGAGATGTCCCTGGAAAAGAAAGTTACTTAATTTTTTAAACTCATTTTAACAAAGCTCCTTGACCACATTATTCCTTTTTCTTGGAACACTTACTGCTAGCCCCAGGAACTAGTGTTCAACCTGTAGCGTGGTGTCCTATCCAAGATAATTATCATTTTTCTCTCCATATAGGTAGTCAAGGGGCATCCTGGGAGCAGGTTTTCAAGAGGCCATTTCAGTTATGCAGATATCCACCAGACAGACATACAGAATTCTTGAGAGAGGGTGAGCCCATCGCCATAAGCTATCCAGGGAGGAACGAGATGTCTGATCCCATTTGGCCTGAGATTTGGAGTTAGGAGGATCTATCAAAGTAGACAAAGAGGCCCTTTTCAAGGCCTAATGCCAGAAAAGGATAATAGAACCCATGAAATGATGTTACGAACAATTTAAAGAGATACTGGTTTGGAGGGTGACTCTGGTAAAGAGGAGTGAAGAAGATGGCAGCAGGCAGCCACTGTAATTTGCAGTGCCCAGCATAAAATGAAAATGTGGGCCCCTTGTGCAAAAACGAAAAATTGCTACAGAGCAACAAAATATTCAAGGGTGGGGGCTCTTTGAGCGTAAGACTGTGCAACACATGAAGCCAGCCCTGGCTGGTAGCCTTGGCTCTCTGAGGCTATGCACGACACTTCTTGCCCTGGCTCTTCCGGGGCTGTCTTCCTAGCCAAGGAAGTAATTGGATGTGAAATGAAATCTCCAGTCACTAAGAGCTGTTGCAGATCCATTGAAATCAGTTTCTTCTTTTTCTTTTGCTGCTATAACAAATAACTACAAATTTAGTGACTTAAAACAACACTTTCTTTACTATCACAAGTTTGAAATGAGTCTCACTGGGCTAAAATCAAGGTATTGGCAGGGCTACTTTCTCCTGAAGACTCTAGGGGCAATTTGTTTCTTTGCCTCTCCCAGTTTCTCGAGGCCCCTGAATTCCTTAGCTTTTAGTGCCCTCCCTCCATTTTTAAAGTCAGAGATGTCGCATTCTGATCATTCTTATTTTTTAAAAATTTAAAAAATAACTTATGTATTTATATATATTCGATATCATTGTTCATTTTTTAAATATATATTTTACATCATTCTTTTTGTACAATGCACACTTTCTCCTTTCAGGTGTTGTCCCCGTAAAATTCCCATCCCAAGTCACTCATGCGCCATCCCCATAGTCCCCTGTGCTCTTCCCTGCCAAGTTTTGACCCTTCTCCCTCCCCCTCCCCTGCAGAGTGTCTCTGGTTAATAGCTGCTTATTGGTTTTGTTTTTTAACTTATTGTAGTTTTTTTCCCTGATTCCTTATTTGGTTCCCCTACATTCCACCTATAAGTGAAAGCATCTGATGGTTTTCTTTTTCTTTCTGGCTTATTTCACTGAACATAATCCCTTCCATCTCCAACTATGTTGCTGTAAATGGCATCAGAACCAGAGCAGTAGATATTTCAACTTTAATATAAATGTATTACTCGTTACAGTCGCACTATAAATGCATTTCGACGATGGCACTATTGGTGTGCTATTTCTAAGAATTGCTAGGGCAAAAGACCTGTCAATTTCCTCTCACTCTAGTCCAGCGATGTTGCTCAGTGTCCCTTATTTTTCTGCACCGATCAGGCAAAGCTTGTCCTGAGATAGGCTGCTCCCAGATCTACCATCTAGTTGTTTCCTCCTCTTCTGCTTCAGCCCCCAATCTTCTGCCCCAACCTTAAGACTCTTAGATCCTTGAGGATGGAATGTCCCTTCCTCTTTGTTTCACACCAGGGTACTTAGCCGATGACTTCTCTCTCCTTGCTCTTCCTTGCAAGTGTGGTCATTCGAGGGTGACTTGCCCGCAGGACCTCTTCCTTTGGAGGTGAACATTCCAATGTCACTGCATCCCTGAGTGCCCAGGGCACATGGGTATGTGAGCAGATGTAAGAGGTTGTGCTTATGAATGTATTTGTGGCCAGAGTGCAGGTGGGAAGCCTTAAAATTGTGAATGATTTCAGTGAAAACTGTTCAATAGTGATGTCACTTACAGATACTTGAGAACCAACAAGGAGAAAGGAAATAGAAAAAAATCCGGTTTGTTTGCATAAAATGATTTTAAGAGATCTGCTATATTCTTTGTGGCTAATTTGATCATATACACAATGACAGCTATGCATGTTGTCAATATGGGTCAGATGAAATTGATTGTAAGCTACATTTACTTACAATGTGACACTGTGTTCAACTCTGCTCATTTTCGTGCTGATTATCTGCTCTGGAACCTTATCTATGTATTCTGCTCACATGGGGTGAAAATTCAGGGAGCATGACTCCTGATTAACTGCCCAGGGGCCTCCTCTTTTCTACTGGCATCTGCTGGGCAGCTATATTGCAGAGGTCACAGTGGGTGCAAAATTCAAGAAAAGAAAGCATTTGTAATAAAAGGTGTAAATTTTCCTAAAGCAGTATAAAACTGTTCCTCAGTACTCAGCATATATAGCTTTTATTTACTGTATATGCTTTTTCTCTATTTACCACCTTTGATTTCTGGGAGATTAAATCTGCACAAGCATACATACACACTAATATGATGAACTTTAAAATGTTATTTTCCTCCCTTTATCATCAGTGATTATCATTTAAAGCTGTTATGAAGGCTTTGTGACACAGGTTATACTAAAATTGAAAGTATACGAACTTACTGAAAATCATGTAAAAATTAGCTATGTTTCTAATGTGGTTTCTCAGATTGATTAATTTATGCAATTGAATTGTTCTAATTTCTTGTAAACATATATTCACACTTTGCAAACTTGCACACCTGCAAAGTAAAGTGGCATTTGCTATATTATCGTTGTTTCATCAAGAACGATAACTCAGGTTACTTTTAGAATTTCACTTTACAGGCCATTGTATATCACCTTCCTGTTTCAGTACAGTGAAAAGTGATTTCATGAAGGTCTTGAAGGTCAAAAGTATCTTAAATTTAATAATAAATGTAAAACAGGGTGGCATTTGTGACATGTTGTTGCACTAATATGGAAATAGTTTGAAGTTGCTATAAAGTTTAACATGGTATCAAAGCAATTCCCCAAAAGACAGCTGCATCAGTTTGGATATGGTGAATTGTTTTCTTTAGGGATGTGTGTCTTTAAAAAATATTACATTCCTTTGGGTTATAACCATGACAAGGAGATCCCCCTTATGGGCCTCAGTCTGAATATTAACCAGGAATACAGAAATCATGGCAGAGTCTCTGTTTCTCTCTTTTTGTTTCCTGTTTCCCTATGTTCCATTATTCTTTTGTTCTCTCAATGTGGCATTTATAAGCACCGGAACTAGATGCTAGGGATCCAGAGATAAAAGGATCTACTCTTTAGGGACTAAGTCTAGTTGGAGAGAAAGAAGAATAGGAAAGTAATCACAATATTGGTAATGGAGTGGTGTGGAAAGTTTTCCTGGAGGAGGTGCTGGCTGACTCATCCTTCCTCATTTGTCCTTCCTCACTCACTTCCTCGACCGGAAGGATGAGTGAGAGATGACAGCAAGTTGACATTAATCTTACTTGGAATATTAATGGTTTGGGTCTATGATAGCTTTCTTTATACCAAAAAACGGCAGAGTAGGGAACCCCAGGGCTCCATCTCTCCATTAAACCAACTAATGAGCTGGCAAAACTGTCAGTATCAACTTTTTCAGGGTTCTGGAAACTAGTCGAAAACTTACAACAACCAGGGGAAAGCTGAATGAGGAAAGAATTGCATTGCGGCAAGAATGTTCTCTGGTTCTTTAGATCATCTACCTACCCTCCATCTATGACTGGAGGTGGTTGTGGAGACAGTAGCCTATACTCCTGGTGCAGGTTGCCAAGGACCTTACTCTCCAAGAACTGTGGTTGTATATTTCAACTTTCTGGTGGCTCCTGAAAGACTGGTGCAAGGGCTTGCCTTTGTTGCACCCACTGAGAACATTCCCAGGTCTCTGGGGCGGTGCCCAGGGGGCATTTGCCAAAAGCATTTAAAGGCAAAAGTATTGACCATGGCAGACTGGGGGGAAGGGACAGTAAGTTAGGGCAAGCAAGAGATAAACTGAAAAGCTGGGGCAGAAAGAGTTTGGGAAAGGAAGAAGGGGATGGAGGGTGGGTGAGGAGGGGGAAGAAGGCTTTTTAAAAGCTCCTGAGTAAATTTGGGAATTGAGGTCATGCATGTGCTGCAAACTGGATGTATGCTCAGAAAAGGCCTGATCCTCAGAGGGGCCCTAACTTTCAACTCTGGCTGACTTCCAAGCGCTGCATAAGCAGGAAGTAAAGGTGAAAGCAGTGAGTGTTACAAACGGCCTAAGTAGGAAGGAGTGTCTCAACGAAGAGGCTATCATCAAAGAGTGGGGAAGTTTGCAAAATTCTTTTTTTAAAAATTGGGGGACTTGAGTTATTTTCTGGCACTCTGTCAGTATACTTGCTGACCACTAAGCTAATAGAACACAGATGTCAGTGATCACAAAATTCATTTAGAAAAGGAATGAAGACAACAACTACCCAAAACAAGCAGCAACAACAAACAAAAACTGAGCTAATTTTTATAAATGGACTGAGGTAGTGGTCTAACTCCATTATTTCACATGTGGATATCCAGATATCCCAGAACAATTTGTTGAAGAGATTATTCTTTCTGCATTGAATGATTCTAGTACCCTTATTAAAAATCAATTGACCATTGACTCATGGGTTTACTTCTTGACTCGACTCTATCCCATCGGTCTGTATGTCTCTATCTTTCTGGCCAGTACCACTCTGTTTTGATACTATAACCTTATACTAAGTTTTGCAATCAGGAAGTGTGAATCCCCCAACTTTCTTCTTCTTTTTAAAGACTGTTTTCACCATCAGGATCCTTTGCAATTCTCTGTTAATTTTAGGATCAGCTTTTATATTCTATAAAAAAAAGACTGTTGGTGTTTTAGAAGGGATTGCACCGAATCTGTAGCTCTCTTTGGAGAGTATTGCCCTTTTAACAACCTAACATCTTATGACTACAAGATAGTTTTGCATTTATTTAGCTTTCTTTAACTACTTTTAGCAATGTTTTGGAATTTTCAATGTATACATCTATTACCTCTTTGGTTAACTTTATTCCTAAATATATTATTCTACTGATGCTATTGCAAATGGAATTATTAATTTTCTGGAAATGGAGTTGTTTGTTGTTAGTGCACAGAAATAGCACTGATTTTTGTATTTTGGACCTCTACCCTGCCGCATTGCTAAATTTATTAGTTTTACTAACTTTCTTATGGATTCTTTGGGGTTTTCTATATATAAGATCATGTTCTCTATAGTTTTACTTATTCCTTCTAATTTGGTCATTTATTTCTTTTTCTGATCTAATTGCTTTGGCTAGAAGTTTCAGGACAATGCTGGACAACAATGGTAAGAGCAGCATTTTTGTCTGTTCCTGATCTTAGGGAGGAAGCTCTCAGTCTTTCATCATTGAATATAATGTTAGCTGTGAGTTTTTCATAAATTCTCTTTATCAGGTTGAGGAAGTTTCTATTTTGTTTGAGTTTTTCTCCCCTCATGAGTGTTGCACTTTTTTAAATGCTTTTTTAAAAATCTGTTTGATGATCATGTGGGTTTTTCCCCTTCATTATAGTACGATAGTATATAATAAATTAATTGTTTTTCACTTAGTAAGCTACCCTTGTTTTCCTGAGATAAGTCCCATTTGCTTGTGTTTTATAGTCCCTTAATATGTTGCTGGATTCCATTTGATTGTATTGGTCAAGAAGTCTTACATCTGTATTTATAAGGGGTATTGGTCTGTAGTTTTCTATTCTTGTGATATCTTTCTCTGGCTTTGGTGACGAGATAATATTAGCCTCATATAATTAGAATTAGAAAGTTTTCCCTCTTATATTTTTAGAAGTATGGGGAAGATTTATGTTCATTCATCAAAAATTTGGTAACATTCACCAGTGAAATTATTTGGTCCTGGACTTTTCTGTGTTGGCAGGTTTTTGATTAATAATTTAATCTCTGTAATTCTGATTGGTTTATCTAGATTTTCTGTTCCTTCTTAAATCCATTTTGGTAGTTTATTCTAGGAATCTGTCTATTTCATCTAGATATCTAATTTTTTGGCATGTAAAATTTGTAGTATTTTCTCATAATCCTTGTTATTTCTGTAAAGTCAGTAGTAAATGCCCTGCTTTCATTCCAGATTTTAATAATTTCAGTCTTTCTTTTTTTCTTGATCAAACTATCTAAATTTTGTCAATTTTGTTGATCTTTCCAAAGAATCAATTTTTAGTTTCATTTTTTTTTCTATTCTCTATTTTGTTTATTTTAATTTTTTTAAAGGTTTATTTATTTATACATACAGCTGGGGTACAGGCCAGAGGTGTGGAGTGGAAAGAGGCTTCACCAGAGACAGAGTGGGGAGCAGAACAGGCAGATCAGAAATACACTGCTGAGGGGAGCAGTGGGCAAGGCAGGAGAGGTCTGCTGCACCATGTGGGATTCTCCCGGGCTGGGCGTCAAACTTCTATCGCTGCTGCTGACAGCTCCACAGCGCAGCGCTTAACCGCTGCGCCACCAGGGAGGCCCCTATTCTAATTTTTATCATTTCCTTTCTTCTGTTTGCCCTGGGTTTAGTTTTGCCTACCTTTTCTAATTCCTTAAGGTGGGTAGTGAAATTAACTTGATGTTTCTTTTTTTGATGTAGGCATTTGTACCTAAAAATTTCCTTCTGAGCACTACTTTCATAGAATCCTATTAGTTTTGGCATATTCTTTCAGTTTTCATTAATCTCAATATATTTCCCTTGTGATTCTTTGTTTTCCTTTGGCCCACTAGCATTTAGCAGTGTTTCATTTTTACATATCTGTATGTTCTGCAAATATCCTTCTGTTATTGATCTCTAATTTCACTCCATGATGGTCATAGGATATAGCTAGTATGGTTTCAATCTTTGTAAGTATATTAAGACTTGTTTTGTGTTCTTATATATTATCTGTCCTAAAGAATCTTTCATGTGCATGTGAGAAGAGTGTGTAACATGCTGTTTTGGGATTAGATGTTCTATAGATGTTTGTTAGAGCTATTTGGTTACATTGTTTTTCAATTACTATTTCCTTATTGATCTTCTGTCAAGTCTATCAATTGTTGAAAATGAAGTACTGAAGTCTCCAACTAATACCGTAGAATGGCCTCTATTTTCCCTCAATTTTATTTAGTGGCATATATTTTGGGGCTCTGTTGGTAGGTGTATATATATATGGTGTGATGTACTTAAAATTTTCCTGTTAATTGAAGATTATTTACATTTAATGTAATTACTGATAAAGACTTAGAATATTTTGCTTTTTGTTTTCTAATATGATTTATATCTACCCCAATCTCTCCATTACTGCCTTCTTTTGTGCTTCATTGATTTTTTTTTTGAAGTGTACCATTTTTATTTCCTTCTCTGTATATTTTTTGTTATTTTCTTAGTGGTTGCTCTGGGCATTATAATTAACACATTAATTTATAATAATGTATTTTTGGATTAATACAAACTTGATTTCAATAATATACAAAAACCTTGCTTCTATATAGCTCCACATTCCCTTATTACATCTTTATACATTGTGTGGCTATGAAGACAGATTTGTATTGTTTTATGCAGTCATCTTTTAAATGATTTTGTATTTACCTCTGTAGCTACTGTTAGTGTCTTTGTAAGTATTCCAGTTTCCATCTACAGGAGCCAGAAAGACAGACTAAAAAAAAAAAAAACAAAAAACAAAATCATAAGAGATCATAAGAGAACCATTTAGTCTAAAAGAAGAGCTATCGCCTGAGAACAGAGTTCAGGTAAACATGAGAATGAATTCATAGAATTGCAGGGAATTCATGACTGTGTTTCTTGGAATCAGTCATTGGATTTTCTTGATGACAGAACTCCAAGTTCCCAT
Organism: Scalopus aquaticus; assembly: GCA_004024925.1. Classification (NCBI taxonomy): domain Eukaryota; kingdom Metazoa; phylum Chordata; class Mammalia; order Eulipotyphla; family Talpidae; genus Scalopus; species Scalopus aquaticus. Next base: position 27,944 of record PVIJ01001741.1, read on the forward strand.
CTGTTAATGATGAGGGGAGTGTGCAGGCAGTGTGATTGGCTTTATCAACAATTTGTAGCGTTATGGGAGGTGGAACTGAGACAAGAGTAGAACTGCACCCACCTATGCAACTCCACCATCCGGCTAGGAATTCATTCCATGATGTTGGGTATTATCCTTCGGAAGTTCTTAGAAACAACGTTTTCTAAAAGTTCACTTTAGTACCCAGTGCTGCCGTCCAGTCTGTCTGCCCTGTAGGTGGCGCTGTGCCAGGGAGGTGTTGGTCCCAGAAGGCCAAGCGGTGTGACTCAGTATTCACCTCTGTGACGTGTCACGCCGACGTAGGTCGTTAGGAGTCGGCTGTGTGGTGAATCCAGCTATCAGCTTTGCTCTTCTTTTTTGAGGAAACGAAGGGAGGGAGGAAAGTGAATGAGGAGGTGGCCAGGACTGGGCAAGGGCTGAAGTAGGACTGAGCAGGGAGGTGAGTGGCTGACCCGTGGTCGGCCGCAGCTCCGACGGGTGGCGGCAGGTGGCCAGTTACCTCACGAGGTGGTTGGTTGGTTGGTTGGTTGACTAGGCCGCAGCAGCCATGGCCGTGGACTTTGGGGACCACGCCAGTGGGTTCCGCCACGTTGAGGTGATCAGGTTCATTAACAACGAAGTCCTCATGAACGGAGGTGGCCCGGATTTCTATATGGCTTTCCGTTCGCGGCCCTGGAACGAAATAGAGGATAGGCTTCGCGCGGTGGTGGCCAACCCGCAGGTGCAGTGCACCCTGAAGAGGGCGTGTGCCTGGAGCGCGCTGGCCTTGAGCGTGCGCGTGGGCGCCAGGCAGCGGGAGCAGCAGGCTTGCAGAATCCGGCAGCTGCAAAAACAGGTGGAGCAGTGCGAGGAGACCTCCTGGGCTCTGGCCCTGGAGCTGCAGCGGCTACGAGAGGAGCGCCAGGAGGCGGCCGCTCACCTGCACTTCATGTGGGTCACCCTGCAGCAGGTCCTGAATGAGCGTGATGTTTTGTATGGGCAACTGCTCCAGGCTCAGAGTTCGGCCCAAGTCACCACACTGGCCAGTGACACGGTGCCCGGGCCTCCGGCTGAGCAGCTTGAGGCTTCAGCCTGGCCCCAGAATGCAGAGCAGCAACATGATCGGTTGCCCATGGGGATTCATTTGCAGGTACCTGCCCCGACTCTGGCCCCTTCGGCTGTGTTTTACATGCCAGGACCCCCGGTTCCCTGGGCCCAAGCCATGCCACCCCTTCTGCCAGTGCCGGCGCCATATCTATTTCACCCACCATTCCCAATGGAGTTCTCATTCTTGCCACCTGTACCACCCCCACCAGTAGCCGTGGACAGAGAAGCTTCAGTGGTCCCATTTCTGATGCCTCCTCTGGGGATCTACCCCCTTGTCCCGTGGGGTGCAGTGGGTTTCCAGAATGATATGGCCCCACTGGGGGGCCAGAGGAGCTACCGCCAGGAGGGAGGTCCTAATATTCTCCAGGGTACAGTACCCCTGAGGGACATCAGCAGCCATAGCCAAGAAAATCTAGAGGGACCCCAGGGGATGGTCATCCCAGGCAACACCAATCGCTGCAGCCAGGAAGAAGGTCCAGAGAGTTCCCGGGGGCCAGCTCTCCTGTGGGTTAGCAGGAGCCATAATCAGGCAGAACGTCCAGAGAAGCCCCAAGGAATGGGCCCCCTGGGGGACAGTGGGAGACATAGCCACGAAGAAGATCCAGAAAGACCCCAGGGCTTGTTCCCCCTGGGAGAGAGCAAGAGCCAAAGACAGGAGGGAGATCTGGAGAGGCCACAAGGGACTGTCCCCCTGGCAGGTAGCAGAAGCCAAAGTCAGGAAGAAGGTTCACAGAGGTCCCAGGAGGTGGCTTCCCTAGGGTATCGCAAAAGCCAAGCTGAGGAAAAATGTCCACAGAGGCCCCAGGCAAGCCTCCAGGGGTACAGCTTCAGCCAGGGTGTGAGAGAAAATCCAAAGGAACAGCAGGCTCAGGGAGAGAAGGCGAAGCAGCCAAAAGGGGGAAAAGCCTCAGATTCCCAGCCTGATGAGAAGCCTGCCGCAGGCTGCAGTCCGGTGGATTGGGGCTGCCCGTGGTGTAAGGCCTGGAATTTTCCATGGCGCAAAACCTGCTACAGATGCAAGAAAGTCTACATGGCAGCTGAGAGTGGACACCCGGAGCCAGGACAAACTCCAGGATTTGAGGAAGGTGAGAGAAACCAATCTCCTAAGACCTCCTCCCTTTCTAATTAAAAAGTAACTCATTTACTTCACAGAAATTTGAAATCAAAATTATAAATAAAATTAAGTGAAATAATCCATCCTCCCATTACCCAAACTAATAACTTTTTATCATTATGGTGTACACATACACACAAATATGTATGTATTTCTATTAGTTTTTATTTTTTTCATTTGAACAAAGAGGGACTGTTTTGAGTAATCACCCTTACACTTTAAATAGAGGATTTACTGCTGATTACATTTACATCCACAGGTGGTGGATCCTGGATGGCTGATGCGGATTGGTTGACACCCTGGAGAAGCCAAAGTCATGAAGAATTTTTTTAAAAAGTTCTTTTCTGTTTTCTTAGTTACCATCTTTCCCTGAAAATGCCATGTCTTTGGCTAGGAACAGCCATGTATTAGTTGTAAGTTATATTGAATTTTAGGAGCATCCTTCTTCTTGAAAATGTTATTGTTCTTTTGTAAGCTGCTGCATTGTTCATATTTACTTCTTGTATTTGTTTTTTAAAGTTTTACAGGTGAGGGCTTGTTTTTGTGTCTCTGACCCCCACACAACTTGTTTGCTGCTGAAAAAGCTGAACCTGTTTCATTAGAAGATCTCTCAAGAGCCTAAAGAAATCACAGCTCAGTTATGACTGAGCCACACCTCAGTGAGAGCCCCTCTCCCCCCAGCCTCACTCCCCCAAGTCTTGAGCTAAGAAAAGTGAGAGGAATGAGGAAGAAGATTTGCTTTGGCGTGCATTAGGAGGGAAAGAGAGAGCAAAGTAATTTTGTTAGAGTTTCTCTGTTGGTACAATGAATTTGTAAGAGTTGGAGACTACAGTGTTAAATTTTGTAGATGACGACAAATTGGATGAGTTTCATTTAATTCATTAAATAGTTATTGTCTAGTATGTGTTAGGAGTTAGACTTGTATTATCTGGTGTACACGTTATAACCTGAGTTGGTGAGTCTGGTCAGATACTGGGGGAGACCCTTATTTGGAATATAAATTCTAGCAAGTGTGACCTTGTCTTGTGTGTGGTATGGCTTAGGGGTAAACTCAGTTGAAATAACATCCGATTATTTGTGCAGTTTTGGGGGTAACACCAAAGAGACTGTTCGTTTCATGGGGCCCGGGTGAGACAAGTGGGCAGTGGCAAAGATCCGGTAAGTGGCTTCACAAGAGTGTAGGGAGGACTTTTCTGTCACTGCTGATTTCCTCCCTCGAGTAGGACATCTGACATCCCGACTGCCTGCAAAACCACTGGGTTGTTTTGAAGAAGGAAGATGCTTGCAGGAGTGATGGCTGCGCACTCAAGCCTCAGCTTCCGGCCACCATCTTCTCAAGTCCCTTTCCAGTCAAGAGTGGATGAAGAGCAAAATGGACTCCATCGTGCTGTGGTTGGGGCCTCTCTTGGGAAGACTAGTGGGTTAAAAATAGAACTGGACTGGGACAAGCGCTCCAGAATCTGCTCCCACTGCTGTGTTCTCGGCAGGTTCACCTTTCCCAGGGGCTGGGAAGTTAGATCTGCCTCCTGTCTGAACAACAGGCGTCCTTGAGTTCCCCCCACGAGATCCCAGCTCCCCCGCTCTCCCTTTGTCAGGTTTTCTGAATCTAACTAGTAATAAAGAGCGTGTGCACTGGTCTGCTGTGTCGTCTGCGTGACGTGTATCTTGGGCAGGTTGCTCAGAGGTGGCAGCTTAAATCTCCATCTTCCTTGCATCCCACTGAGGTGAAGGGAAGTTCAATCTCATTCACTAGCGGGTGGCCCCTCCTCTTCCGAGAGTTAGCCAAGAGGGGAGGAGGGGCCTTGGTGTGGCCTCCAGTCCTTTGCGGTTGTCCCTGCTGCTCCCACTGTCCAAATCCACATGGCTGTTGGAGGTGGGCATGTGTTGCTCCTGGGCCCGCGGGGCACAAGAGCAAGGTGGGAAGGGGGCTTCTCCCTAAGCCGGGGGCCCTAATGCCTGGGGTTCAGCCTCCCTGGGCACCGGGAAGCCATTTCCCTGAGGCCCTGCCTCTGAGTAGAAACGCCTGCATTTCTGCCCCGCAAGGCACTGTCTCCTCATCTGTGCACAATCCCATCAAGGTGCTCAGGATTCTGGAAAACAGCAGATGTGGTCTGCTAACAAGACGGGTGTTATCAGAGGCAGAATAGGCTAGAGTCTAGCTCCAGGATTGGTACAGGGGCAGGGATGGAGCAGAGAAGAGGAGCAAGCCTGCCCAACAGCTTTCTCTCTTCCTCAGATCTCCTGACTGACCAGGAGGCCTTGGTTACTTGGGAGGGTCCTGGGAGGAAGGAGACCCTCAGGACATGAACTCAGGGCTAGATTTTCTGGGTTGGGAGCTGACTTTCTGCTATTCTTGTGTGCTGACAGCTCCCTGGAATTCTGGGAAGATGAGACTTGCTCCAGTATAATCCATTTTGATCTGCCAGCAGGTCATTCCAGATCTCACTACAATTGCTTCACTTATGGTTTGAAAAGTACTCTGCTTTTCACTGACATGCATTTAGGTCTGCATGAAGCAGACTTACCCTGTGCATAGCTTTTATATACTTCAATATAATTAGTCTTTCAGTGTTGACTTTTTTCCAAAGCAACCTGAATCACTGAGACTATCAAATCATTTATTTCTTCTGAGCTAGGTACACACAGGAAAAGGTAGCAGTTTCTGAGGCAAGAACCCGGGCTATGGAGTTAGGCCCGAGTTCAGATACTTGTTCTGCTGTTCATTAGCTGTGTGACCTTAAACAAGTTACTGGACTTCTCTGAACTCTGTACCCTTTTCCTCTCCTTAGGGTTCCATGCTAGATGCTGCTGTAGTGAGTATGAGGGGTCGTTTATACGAATGATGGTAAGAGCTGCCACTGAGCACCTATTATGTGCCATTACTCCTTTTGCTGACTATAAGGTATAATAGGTACCCAAATTAATAGTTCTTCAAAGTGAGTATTATCCCCATTTTACAGATGTGTTAACTCAATACTAATATTTGGGAATGGGTGAACCCTGGCTTTAAAATGAAAATGTGCTGACTGGTTTCTAATATCTGTGCTCTTTCCATTACACCACCTGCCTTTCCTTTTCCCTGCAAGTAGCATGTTTGCATGTTAATATAGATCACTAGGGCATCAACCCACTGAAGTGACTGCAATGGAGAGACTCTGAGGCATAGTGGCAGCCTGGGGGTCCTGGGGCAGCCCTTTGAGAACCTCTCAAAATTTGAATCTGTGACCACTCCAGGCTGCATCCTGGTAGGTCCCCTGTGGGAGTAACTTGCATTTGATATTCAGCAGACTGCCCTGGAGAGCGGTTCCTATAAAGCTGAGTTCAATATTGTTAAGCTAGAACCCATCTTGACCACTTATCTGAAGTCTGAATTATTCAGCTTTGTTTTAAGTGGATAAAGTGCTAGCTTTAACAGTCCTCTATCTATTATGTTCACATATATACTTTTCAAGGAGGAAGCAGAGGGAATGGAGACTTCAAAAGCTTCAGACTCGTGGTATAAAATGGGGCACAGAATTGATGTTTTTAAAATCACGCTACTAAATCTATGACAGAATGGCTGAGAATACATGGTTTCCTCATCTCATGGTCTGCCAGGTCTCAACACCGAAAAGCAGCGGATTCTTATGTGGTGCAGACACAGTACATCGCACTCTTCAGTGGTTTCCTCACTTTTAGCACGTGATGGTGAATGTCTCCACTGGCTCTGGCCGGTGAGCTTATGAGGTTGTTGTTGAACAGATTTTCTTGTTAACAATTTGTTCTTTGGTGCATAAAACGAGTGTTCAGGACCAAATGCAACAGGCATAGGAAGTATTGCTGCACTGGCCTTTGCTACCCCCCGGGGGACTTAGCGCACTTGCACTTCCTTGAGTATTCACTGTTGGAAGCTCTCTATTCAAGCAACTGTAGAGTCCCTCCAGGTGGTCAGATCTGGGCCAAGCGAGCCCAGCTTCTCTGAGCCATGAGCCATTGCAGAAAACATCATGTCCACCTAGTGTCCATTTTAGATGGAAGAAATGGAAGCTCTAGCTTAAAGAAAAAACCCCACTAATATTACTTTACAGAGTAAGCAAACAGCACACATGTAGAGAAGGCCTCCCCAGCTCTGGGGCACAGCTAGATTCCGTGAAAGGGATCCTAATTGCCCTTGATAATCTCTTTTATGAGAAGCAATGAGACAAATATACACCAAACATTAGTTATCAGCCTTTTCTTCAATCCTGTCATATTTTCTGGCCTGTGTTTATCAGTTTTTTTAAATTTTTATTTATTTATTTTTGAAAATTAATATATTTTTATTGTTATTTATGTTTTTTACATTTTGTATTCCCCTTGGGTAACCCACCACCAATTCACCTGTGATCCATCTCCGTGGTCCTTGTGTTCTTTTCTACTCCATTTTGTGCCCTTATCCTCCCCTCCCCCCACGCCCCCCACCCACTGAGTGTCTCTCTCCTATTTGGTTTCTTTATAGTCCTGTTATAAGTGAAACCATTCGATATTTTTCTCTTTCTTTCTGGCTTATTTCACTGAGTATGATCCCCTCTAATTCCATCCATGTCACTGCAAATTGCATGTGTTTATCTTCTTTGAATGCTGAATATACACAATGTTTATCAGTTTTTGAAAGATTCTGTATATCAAACAGCATTATTTAACACATGATTATTTTTTCATTTAAAATTTAGAAAGCTCTTATATCTGTAAAGTCCCCTTACACAAAGTTATATAATTCCCATCTAAAAACAGTACTTTATGTTTAGGAATTTTGTGAGGATTCTATGAATACTGCTACTACTACTATTATTACTACCACCATTACTACTACTACTGTTATTACCACCACCACCACCACCACCACTACTACTACTACTACTACTACTACTACATGCAGCCTAATCACAGGCAAAGGGACCGCTTTCCAGACTGTAATAAAATACCTCAGAATCCATCATTACTACTGTCTTTAAACTTCTATGAACTTTAGGATCACAAGTTAGGTACAATTTCCGCAGAAAACTAGTTTAATATAGGCTAAATACCAGTAAGTATTAAAGGTTTTCAGAGGAGGCCAAGTTCAATATGTATCATTTTGGGTGGCAATAACTAGATGATTTCAAATTGTGTCCCCAGTCGATGAAAAAGTTGCTGAGAAAGTTGACTTGTTTTACTTCAAAATAATATGTAGTATTACAGCTTCACTTGTGGCATTCTTCAGCTCTTTGTTTTTTAAGTTCATATCTACTATTTTAGGTATTGTTCTTCGTTCTGCGCTACCTTACAGAAATAATTGCACACAAGGCGGAAACCTGTGATTACTTTTGTGGTAGGCAGCATTAAAACCTCTCCTAGTGTTTACAAAATGATGACAAAGAGTTCTCTGAAGGTTTTGTCTGTAAGTAAAAATTTTAGGAGATTTAATCTCATTTATTTTTTACTTGATCTATATTTACTTTGATAATTTCAGTGAACCATATTCGTTCCAGGAAAGAAAAAGAGCAGGCAGGTATTGAAAATGCCACGCCTTTATTGCTACAATTCCTGATATTATCTAGACAGTTTTGAAACTTTAGAACATGTATGACTTGCTTTGTAAGAGACATATTATTGAACTCCCTGCTGATCAATGTTTCTAGTACTTTTTCATGAAATATTTTTGACTGAGAAGGAAAATAAAAATAATGATGATGTTGCATCTGTAACTACAAAATGCTTTTAGAAACTCACCGTTAGCTTTTTTAGCTACTGGGTTATAATATTTCATTTGTACTTACAAAGCTGCTTAGGGAGACATTTATAGTCCATTGCATTCCATTCCTTTGCCAAATTCTGGTGTTTGTGGTGTATAGATCAAGGGGTCACCCATGTTTCAAGACATCAGAGGTTTCTTTTAAAATGTTTAGGCCAAAAAATTGCATTGACAAAATAACTGTCTTTTGGACTTCAATCTTTTAGTTGCAGCTCCAGTGGTAGAATTTATTTTTGTGCTTCCAAGAAAGAGAACAAATTTTTAGAAGAAAAGTTGGAGTCTCCTTTACAAAGTGATGTTTTCTTATAGTGCTGTACCCTGAGTGACTCCACCCAGGATGCAGGGAGGCCGAAAAAATATTCAATCACAAACTAAAGGCAACTGGCTTGCTGTGACCAAAAGAGCTACATGATGATTTATTGTCTGTCAGGTGCAGAGGTGTGAATGTGAGGTGCTGTTTCGACAAACCGAAATGAGGCAGACCACAGGATAGAGACTGGTAAATGATGAATATGAACGAAGTCTATATCAGAAACTATATGCTCCTTGAGGCAAATAAGAAGCCACACTCCCTGCAGAGAAGTCTCTTGACAAAGGGAAATAAGAGGGGAAAAGGGAGCTAAAGTAGGTGCAGGTACCACATTAGGATCTGGGTATGCAATGAGGAATAAGACATCACCTTTTTCTTCCAAGAGTTCATAGGCTAGTAGGAAAAAGAAATTTTGAGTGTCTTAGGTTCCAGGTATGAGGGTGCAGGGGAAATCATCCCACACCCCTCTAGGTTCTACTAGGTTGGCAAATAAGCAAAGAAGCATAGGACAGACTGGTCGGAGAAAATAAAAAGAGGGCCTCCCGGGTGCTGCAGGGGTTAAGTCTCAGTGCTATCAAGTGATTACCAGCCACTGCAGCATGAGTTCTTCGATCCCCCACCAGGGAGCTAACCCACATGGCACAGCAGACCTCGCCTGCCTCACTCACGCTCCCCTCAGCAGTGTGTTTCAGTAGATCTGCCTGTTCTGATCCCTACCCTGTCTCTGGTGAATCCTCTCACCCCCACACCTCTGGCCTACACCCCAGCTCTTGGATGTATAAATAAATCAATCTTCAGAAAAGTTTAGGACCTCCCCGGTGGCGCAGCGGTTAAGTGCTGTGCTGTGGAGCTGTCGGCAGTGGCGACGCGAGTTCGACGCCCTGCCAGGGAGATTCCCACGTGGCGCGGCAGACCTCTCCTGCCTCGCCTGCTGCTCCCCTCAGCAGTGTATTTCCATCGATCTGCCTGTTCTGCTCCCCACTCTGCCTCTGGTGAACCCTCTCACCACCCCACGCCTCTGGCCTGTACCCCAGCTTGTATGCATAAGTAAATCAATCTTTAAAAAAAAAATAAAAAAGTTTAATAACATGTATACCTCCCATGTATTTGGGAGAGACTCTGTTACTCCCCCCCCCCCACAGTCTCAGCCATATCTTAAATAACCTCAGTAAAGACTAAGGACATTGAGGGGAGGAAGAGGAAGGGTCACTAATGGGAGATTGTCAGGAAAAGCACAGTAAACAAAGATATGTTCTGCAGATTTAGTTTTGCCTTCTCCATTGATAAGAATTAGAGATATTAGGTCTTCCCAAAACCTTGGAGGAGATTCCCTTTAGAGACAGATTTTCTTGACACATCTAAATATCTCTTAGAAAGAGCAACTTCCACCCAACCTTCAAAGCCCCATTTCTGAAATAATCTTTTTGCCAGATACATCTTTGGGAGTGGCAGATTTTTGTATCCTCACACAGGCATTTCATACATGTCATTTTATTTTATCTTCAAGAGAAAAGATTTTAAGAAATGGCAAGGAGTGACTTTGATTTGGTCTAAAAAAGAATTAGGCAACAAGAACGTTCGTTTCCTGTGCGGTCAGGTTTGCCCAGAATGGAAGATGCCCAGACCACTAATTTTTCTTTCAAGGTAAGTATTTTCTTTCTTAATTTGCTGGGGGAAATATAAATGACTTTATTTTTTTATACTATATATTTTTTATTTATGTCTTTTACATCATTTTGCATTGCCCATAAAATTCCCACTAACTCACCCATGAACCGTCACCATAGTTCCTTGTGCTCTTCTCTCCCCTGTTTTGATCCCTTTTCCTCCCTCTCCCATGCAGTGTCTCTGATTTATGGTTGCCTGCTAGGTGTTTTTTAAAAAAATATTATTATTGTTATTTTTTCCCTGATCCCTTATGTGGTTCCCCTATATTCCTCCTATAAGTGAAACCATTCCATATTTTTCTTTTTCCTTCTGGTTTATTTCACTGAGCCAGACCACTTAAAGAAAATAAGGTACTCAGTGTTCTATTCTTTGGATGGTAAATAGGTGCTGAAACTAATCCCAATGTGTGTATGGGTGGGAGGGGGAGCGCCTTGCCCACACTAGCGGTTCTAAGTCAGAGACTTCAATTCTCACACCATCTTCCCTGAGAGAACACAAAATTCCACAGGTCGACGTTTCATCGGGCGAGACTGACCGCCCCTCATCCCTGACAAACTCCGAATGCCGATTGCAAGCAAAGGTGCTTCTAATCAACTTGTGTTTCTAATCAATTGGCTATAGACTGGAGGTTCTGATGACTTCCTTCTCGGGATTCAGATGCTTTTGTCAAGTCTAGTTTGTTACCTGGACGTCTGACCGAGCAACCAGCAATCAAAAGTTCCCATGACCCCATCCTCAAGATTCAATTAATATGCCAGAGCAGCTCACAGAACTCAGAGAAATGCTTTACTTACTGGATCTCCAGTTTGCGACCAAAGGATCTATCCCAGGAACAGCCAAATGGGAAACATTTGTAGAGAAAGGTATAGGGAACCTGCAGCATGCCACACGCTCTTGGAGCGCACCATTCCGGAAAGTTCTCTGAGCACTGCCCTTCTGGATTTTTATGGAGGCTTCATTACATAGTTGTGATTGATTAATTTATTGGCCATTGGCAGCAGATTCAGCCCTCTCAGGCCCTCCCTAGAGGTCGAGGGTGGGACTGAAAAGTTCCAACCGTCTAATCACTGGGTAGATTCTCCTGGCAACCAACCCTTCTTCTTAGGTGGGGTCCAAAAGCCACTTCATTAACATAACAAACTACACTTTTATCACTTTCAATGCTTAGGAAACTCCAAGGGTTTTAGGAGCTCTATGCTGGAAACTGGAATGAAGATCAAGTGTCTATTACTTATAAATCATAGCATCCCAGGTAGATAAGCTTATGATCCAGATTCCAGACATAAAAGGAGGGCAAACAGACATTGACTCTATAAGAGCCTTCAAGACATACTAACCAGTGAGGTTAAAATGGTGTGTCCAATCTGATAAGGCTTATAGACAGACAAGCTACAAGTCAGAGCCTGGGGACAGTTGATACTTGAGATGTGTAAGAACATTCTGGAAGTCAAAACTGTAGTTGCTAGATGGGAGGCAGAAGCCCAACTGAGTACAATGACCTCATCATTAACCTTGGGAGACCGAAGTGGATAATGCTGAAATACAGAGCTCTGAGGTTGGCAGCCTGGAGTCAATCCTGGGCTTGATATTGACCGGTTTGTGCCACCAACAGGCTACCTAGACTTTCTGAGTTTTGGTTTCCCCATTGATAAAATGGGGGCAATGGTAATATTTGCTTCATAGGGTTGTAGTATAAATACACAAGACAATACATGCAAATTGCTTAGTAGGAATGTATGGACTGTTTTAAGCAGTTAACAAATATTAGCTACTATTCCAAGAATGAAATCTCAGAAGCAGACAGTTTCAGCCAGAATTAGGGAGCATCCTCTGAGTTGAGAAAATTAAGTAAAATTAGGACAAATAAGAGGAACTGTCCATAGCAAAAGAAAGATAAAGCAGCTGCTGTCTTGAGTAGGTTGTGCAAGTTTAGAATATCAGTTGAGTTAGATGTGCGGTACCCCCAGAGCCCCATCCTTTCCTTTATCACAGCCCAAAGCAAAACAAAGTGGACTGTAATTGTCTGTCTGCTTGTCTGTCTTCTTCAGAGGTCTTGAGGGCATATATGTGCTTTTCTTCTCTAACCCAAATACCTGCTACAGTGTTTATCATGCAGTAAATGCTCCTAAATGTTTGTGGAACAAATAAACACTTAAAGTAGGCTTAAATAAACACAACTGACAACACTCTCTGGTTTCTCACTTAAAAAGGACATTAGAAAACTTAGCCTGGAAGATAAACCCAGATATTATCAAAAGGAAGAGGAGGTGTTTCTTTTTTAAAAAAGACATTTGATTTTTTTCTTTTCTTATTTTTGTAAAGGAAGTGAATTTTACTAAGTGTTGAGAGAATGTGTAAACTCACCACAGGTGACACTATCATAACACTGCCACAGGAGAATTCACACCTATAGATGAGCTAGTTGAAGAACAAAGTTAGTTTTGAAAGGTTAAAGAAAAAGATTTTGAAATGTCAGATCCACTCTATAAAACTGACCACCCTTGACATCATCCTTTGAATCTACCTGGGTTTGAGAATAGCCTAGGGCATTCGAAATGAAGACAATTAGCACTTCAGACAGTGCATCCTCGTGCAAAATTTGTCACCTCAGAGACCTCACGAGGTGACAAGTTTTGATAAAAAGAGACTTTCAACCTTGACTGACAGTTTGTCAAAGGTTTTATATTTGATTTAAATGGCATCTATATTCTAAAAGGTTGTAGTTGGCTTTAAACTGTGAAATTCTCTTCCTACACCTTGTGATTTTTATTTCTTAGGTCATTTAAAAACAACACAAACAAATATCTTTCCTCTCTTGGGTGAGACCCGAGGAAACAGCTTTTGCATCACACGCAAAATGAGCTTAGTCCTTTTGCGCTGTGTTTCGCTTTTTTAGAGCTCTCATCTAAAGCACAGAATGTTAGAGCTGGTAGTGGCCTTATGGGTCACCTGATTCAACTCCATTTGACAGATGGAGAAAACGAGGCGCAGAGAGAGGAAATGATTTAGTGGCAAAACATGGAATACAATCCAATTCTCATAATTTCAGGACTATTCCTCCTTGCCAACTCATCTTGCCATTTCAAAGGTGAACCAGAGAAATGTAGAACCAAATGTGTATGTATTTCTTTTATTTTCATTTTCATACTAATTTCATTGACTCACTCAACAAATATATTTAGTACCTAAGATGTGCAGACACCAAGGATACAAGCTAGAAAGGCCCTGTTGCCATGGGCTCTATATTCTAGAGGCAGAGATAGACAGCAAACAATAGGATAAATGTGCCTCTAAGTAGATTTTCCTTGTATTTGGGATCCATTTTTCCCTAAATCTTTCTCTCCTGGTGGCTGTATTATCTCTGTGGCTACCCTCTTTCATTTTTTCCCCCTTTCCTCTCATGCAAGGAGTGGGGGGAGGTGGAGCTATATATATATATATATATATATATATATATATATATATATATATATATATATATATATATATATATATAGAGAGAGAGAGAGAGAGAGAGAGAGAGAGAGAGAGAGAGAGAGAGAGAACCATTTCAATCTCTACACTTCCAGCTCAGCATAAAGTTCTGAATTTGCTAAAGTCAGGTTTAATACTCATGTAGCCCTGGAGTGAAGATGTCAGTATTTTTCATCAACACTGCAGTGGTGGGTTGGCTCAGCTGTCATCTGGCTTGTGAGATGACAATGAGGTACTGGATGTGAGAGTTGTACTATTACCTTATAATTTATCTGTTCTTTTTTTATATGATTTTAGTTGTGCTGAACCCCGTCGTACCTGGCTGCTTTGACAGGCGTGCTATTTTAGCAACACGGAACAAAACAGAGAGCGAAAAGAAGACTACGCGGTGCACTTTTGCTGTCACATCCAGGTTGCTCTGTTCCTAAGTTTGTGGATGATTTGTTCAGGGTTGTTCAGAGACAAAAAAAAAAGGAAAGAAAGAAAAGAAAAAAATTAGGTTTTGTTTTTACTTCTATGCCACGCAGTGTTCTCACAGCCCACTAGGACTGTTGGCCGAATGGAGTGAAGGCGAGGAGGCCCTTCCCTATCTTCTCATTTTATATTTGAAATTCCATACTTGTGATGAATTTCTCTGGGCTAATCATTTGCCTCCTCAAAATATAAAGAGTTCAGGGCAGATGAACTTCTCAATGTTTTATTTTCTCCAAAGAAGACATTGGTGTGGCATCAATGTACACATCCACTTATCAGATGAAATTTTCCCTTGCCCCAAAGCACGAGAAAGAATGAGAAGTGGAGCTGGCCACGGAAGCTGGTGGGAAGATGAGGAGAGAATCAGCTCAGTTCGCTACAGCCACTCCCAAAGAGCATGTTGAACAAATACTGCTTTATTTTACTTCTTTATTCACGGTGTTGCAAAAGGCTGTAGGAGACTTATGTTTACACTTTATCAACTGAAATATTTGAAAGCTTAATGGTGCTTTGTTCAACAAGGAGGAATTTATTAGCTATCATGCAAAGAAGGGTGAGGAATGACTAGAACCTTGCCTCCCAATGAACGAGCAAATGACAGGGAAGGCAACCATTGACTAATTAAAGGAGGGCAATTACTTCACTGCTAAGGTTGATAGATTCTGAGGCTGGGCATCCTTCAATCAGGAAGGGGAGTTGCTACAAGCTGCCACTGAAATCTTAGAGGATTGTTCTCAAGCCTAGCAGGCTAATAGGGCAAGCAGCCCTGTGCATCTTCTGCGTTAGGGGGACGTGTGAGGATTTAAAAACTGTTCTCTCTCGGGCTCACAGCCTTCCCGTGTTTTCAAGCCAGTAGGTGGTAAAGTTGGGGAAGACAACATAGCTTGTTATTGAAATTCCAATTTTTAAAGTATTTTGCATACTCAAAAGGCAATGTGTGACACCGTTCAGCTTCGAGCATTAAACAGTCATATTCTAAAGGAGGAATTCCAAAAAAGGAGGAAGTTTGGGGAATCATTGCTTAACAGAACATTTGGAAATAAAAGCAATGTTTGATTTCAGAGAAGGAAATAAAGGCTGAAAATTTTTAGAAAATTAATGAAGGTTTATCATTCATTAGGTTAAAACATATTCTCTATTCACAACAGAGAATAAAAGTTCCAACACAATTATCCACACTTACTGTATGATTTAAAACAAGTCTTAGGCCCCAAATGCTGGAAGGTGGGCCTTACACATTGAGGGGAACACGTAGGTCCTCATAAAGAGAAAGCACTAATTCAAATCTTCTCCCATCTAACGGCCATCAAATACATAAATCTGGAACATCGTTGGAAATAGACTGATTTTTATACCTTAATTAGCAAGAAGGTGGCAGTAATCCGTTATCTGTTCAGGATCGATTGCTGAAGGTGAAGCGGGGTAGCAGAGGAAGGAGCAAGGAGGAATTTGCCCTCACACTCCAGATCTCTAACTGCTTCTGAGTCTGTGGTTGTCTCCGGGCTGTGCTCGGTAGTAATGGCACACCGAAAGTACTGATAGATCCTGAGTTCTGGTCTCAACTTTGGGCCTTTTCTTTCTCCCAGAGTTAGCCCCTGGGAAACTGCAAGGACAGAAGCATTAGCGAGAATTCCCGTCTGTGTGCCAGGGCCTGCATTGGTAGACAGCCTAAATTTTGTGAGGACGTTTCCATCTTTCTTCCCCTCTCCCTGTGAGCCCTGTGTGGAGGGGGAGGGGCTGGGAAGGGGATCAAATGTGTGGCAGTAACCAAGCTGCTAAATTGCTGAGCTGGTTTTCATTCAAGTGTGTGAAGGTTTAAAGACAAGGTAGACAACATCCTGTTGTTTGGGGTGCTCCTCTCTTCTCTGCACATCTGGTGAGACTGAGCCTTGCCTTGTGGCAGCAGGAGGGGCATTTTCCTTCTGCCGCTGCACACTTCGCCTGCCCGAGAGTCCACAAGCCATGGACGCGGTGACCGTGTACCATGGCAACATCAGCCGGGAGACGGGGGAGAAGCTCCTGCTTGCCACGGGTGTGGATGGAAGCTATTTGCTGCGGGACAGCGAGAGCATCCCAGGCGTGTACTGCCTCTGTGTGCTGTGAGTATCGCAGCGGTGGTGGGGCCTGGGGCTTGCAGAGGGCACTGGTGGAGGCCCACGGCCATGGGTGCTGGCCCCAAGGACCTGAGGTGGCAGTGGGTGGGGTGCTGTGGCATGAGCTCTTCAAGGCCTCCTCCGCTGCCTGCTTGGAGGCCCCAAGGCCTTCCTCACATCCACCCCAAGGCCCTGGGGTGCCAGGTTTCGGCTCCTGCCTGGGGATTTCATTCCCTGGGCCTCCTGCTCTCCACAAGGCCCTCACCAAGGCCTTTGTGGGAACAGCTGCAGAGAATGGCCTTTTTGGTGGGGAAATGCAGCCTGGAATTCACCTTTGCTTGGAGAATGACCCAGCCTCCCTACTCCTGTTTTGGCCTCCAGTGGGGCTGGAGAGGCGGAGTCTTGGGATGGGGGACTGACCAGATCGGGCCCCCAGCTCCTGAGCTGAGGTGGTGTTTGGGGTGCTCCTCTCTTATTTCACACATCTGGCTTAATCTGGGAGTCTGGCTGAAGGATCCCTCCAGTTCTCTTTAAATGGATTTGGAGGTGTCATCCCGAAGGAAGAGTGTCAAATTCAGGGAGAGGAAGCAGACACGAGACTGAATCTATTAGAGAATGAGATGCCAGTTAGGTTAGGATGCTGAGGGGGATGTTAGTGACTAAAATTGCCTCCCTGAATTGGCTTTTAACCTCCTTCTAGAGGAGTTTGGGATATGTTTGTATGTTTGTGGGGCGCGGTGGAGGGGAGGGGGAGCAGGAGTTTCCACAAACAGGACATTTCCTGATAAAACTTAAGACTGATGCTGTTGTTAAAGGGCCTGGAGGAAAGCACCTTTGTTATGACTCAGCTTTGCCCTTTCCCTTGGGCATGGCCTAGTCTAACTGCCCCATTTTGATTCGCTTGCACCTTTATCTTTGTTCCAGGGCTCCAGAGTCAGGGGCATCGAAGACCTACTCCTATGTTAGGTCAATTAACTTCTTACTCTCAGTTTTCCTGTGTGTAAAATGGGTATAATATTGCTACTTATTTCACAGCATTGTAAGAATAAATAAAATGCCATAATGCAGGTAAAAATTTTAGCCCTGGAGCTGACACATAGTAAATATAAGCGATTGTTATTACTTTCTTCTTTTTGTCAATTGATTTCTTTTAGTACTCATGGGACATTCTTAAGAAAGACCTAGAACAATTACTTCTTGTCAGCAGGATAAAAACACCAACCCTGTAGAGTAGGTTCTAGACAAAAACAGCATGGGGAAAATGCTTGGTAGTAATTTCGGTACCTGATGATATACTGCAAAGTTTTGAAGAGACTTATGGGTCAGTGAAGAGTCTTCTGAGGTTGGTATTAGATGATTTTCATTCCTTTTTTCTTTTTTAATGGTCAAGTCATGTCTGTGGCAACTCTTCGAGGGAAATATGTGGAAGCTGTAGAATCTCTTGGACTCAGATCTTTCAGTTTTGTTTCTATTTTTGTTTTTCACAAGTGCGAACTGTGGAATGTCAATGGTCGCCAACTCAGACTCAGAAGAGGTAGAGGAATGAGTGGGCAAGGGAAGGGAGCTCTGCTGGGGAGGCTGACAAGGGTGGTAAGGGGCCTCTTCACTTAGAGCTAAGAATCTACAAGAGAAGCCAGGGCGAGGGAGGGAAATGCAGTAGCGTGTGCCAAGATGTACCTCCAGCCACACCGGTCTGTCGTCTGTCAGGCATGCTCCCCACTTAAGGTCTTCGCACTTACTGTTCCTGCCTGTCCCCTCAGAGGGGACACCCCATTTAAGTAACTTTCTTCTCTCTGTCCCTGAATCACTCATTGTTTGTCTTCAAGGAGTTTTAATTTAGCTGACATTTGTTGTTTACTTTTTGAGCGCTAGGGCCCCTGTAAGATGTAACCCAGCGAGGCCATTGTCTCCTGCATCAGTAGCACAGCCTGGGACAAAAAAGACACTCAGTAAATGCACAGTCAAGGCAAACAGTTCTTTATTGCAAAGAACTCTGGACTGATATCGGAAGGCCATGGGAAGCCACACAACTTGGTCCTGGCGTGCATTTTATATAATGGGAATAATAATATGGGTCCAACATTCTGCCTATGATGACTGTTAGTAAAATATGCAAAAGAGGAGGACAATTTTGGCTTTTTGCCCATGTAGGCCAGGACCACATAAGGAATTAATTGAGGTAGGTGGGAAAACCTCAGACATTTAACTTTTCACCCCAAGTGAATCACATAAATGTAATTTTTTATGACTTTTACTTCTTCACACAGACCTCCTTATGAAGCAGCAGAAAATAGGCACATTGAGAGTCCCCTTAGCACGTTTTGATGGGCACACTGGGGTTCCCAAGTCTTAGAGGGTGATTACCAGTCTGTGCTGCAGAGGGAAGACATAGGATACATTGCGTTTTATGACAGTTTCTTAAACTTTTTGAGCCAAGGGTCCCTGCTGATAAATATAAATATTCCATTCCCCCTTTTTAGTACTGCAATGGAGCAACAACTCAAATTATATTTAAAATAAACCATGTACTCATTTGACACCCGAATGTGTATGCTTGTGAGATGCGGTTTAAATAACAATGTAAATAATGACTCATGAGCAAGGCTGTACCTAATAAACATGCTTCCATAGTAGGGTTCACACAGAATAGTTTCTTGTGCTGCCTTTTACTTGCTTCCCATTATCTAAGGAGGTGCAGTTGAGCTTTGTTTTAGTTTCCATTTTGTGCTGTAGAACTAGCCCTTGCCCATGACTTTCAAACTATGCTTGTCCCTTTCCTCTGTTCTGAACTTCTACTCATGGCTTTTAGTTAAGGCCTTTCCTCTGTTCAGTTTTGGAAAATTGAATCTATAAAGTACTAGAGAAGTATTCCATTTGTAGGATTCCTTCTCTTCATTTCAAGTGAGGTTTTCCTTCCAATTATTTTCAATAAATAAATCTGGATTTTTTTTGTATAATCAGTTAATTCTATTATCTTGTCTTTATTACTGATAACCTGGTGATAGGTCCTAATATTTATTCATATTATAGAACATTTGAAAAGTGTAGACAATACAAATGAGGGAAAAGTCAACTGTAGTTTTAGAATCTGAAGGCAGATATTATTGAAAATTAAATGGATTTTCACCTATATTTTAATGAATTAGACTGCTTTGTAAAACACGTGCTCTTAAAATATTAAAATGTGCTGCATTTTTTTCCTTTAACATGAAAAAAACCCCACTCATGTATTATTCTTCCAATTGATTTAAAAAACATTATTTTTAATGGTTGCATGAGAGTCCAGCCAGCGAATGTACTATATTTTCTCTAACTAGTCATCTATTTTTAGACAGTTGAATTATTCTACATTTGGGCTACTATAAATTTCATCATGATTCATATTCTGCTCCATAAATATTTCCTTCTATTTGTAATTACTTTCTTGTAATGAATTTAAAGATGTGCAATTTCTAGGGTAGGAAACATGAACAGTTTAGGATTATTAATGTCACATGATCACCAAATATTTTTTCCTACATGGTTATTCTAGTTTATATAGATGCTCCCCAGTAATGCTATCAGTGTCCATTTCACTGCGCCCTCCTTAGAAATAGGCATTCTTGTATTAAAAAAAATCTCTGTGTCTTTTATATGATTGGGAAGCTTTTGTATTTCCTTGTTTGTGAATTGGCTTTTTGTGCACTTTGCCCATTTAGCCATTTGGATCTTACTATTTTTCTGAACACATTATGTGTTTTTATATGGTAATATTTGATCTCTTAAAAGTATCTTTTCTCAGCTTGTTGTTTGCTGTTACTTTTCTTTGACACACACAAAATTAACATTTTTAGTAGTCAAATCCATCACTTATATTTTTTGTGTTTGATCTTTCCTTTACTTCTCAGCTTAGAAAGTTCTTCTTCCTTCAGAAATATGAAACTTCAACTTAGTTTTTGTTTTAAATTTATGGTTTGGTCAGTTTACATTTAACTCTAATTCTATTTGGAATTTTATTTTAATGTGCAGAAAGGATCTAATTTGATTGTGTTTTGAAATAGCTAACAATTATCCTAATATAATTTATAAATAGAACTTCCATTTCCCATCAATTTATTAGCCTAATCTACCCATATTAAATTCTTAATATAATATTTATTGTTTCATAACCTCTTTGATTCAATTGATCTATTTGTACTTGTATGACTATAGTATGATAATATTTTCATACATTTATAAGATTAGTTTACTGTTCTTACCAGTTGATTCTTTGAGGTAAAATCTAGAAGAATTTTGCTAAATTGAAAAGTACCCCACTGGGATTACATTAGACTCATTAATAAACTGAGGAGGAATTGTTACCTATAAAAAATATAGTCTTTCCATTCAAAAACTTGATAGTCTCCCCATTTATTTTTAATTTTTTGTAGTCTTCTTGCTGTAGGTCTTACACGTTTTTGTTATGTTTATTTCTAGTTTTGTGTGTGCAAATATGTGTTATTGTGTGTATAAATGTGTATATTAATTTTTTTGGCATCTGTTGTAAATGGGTTTTTTCCTCCATATTTTCTGTGGCATAGGAAAGTTACTGACAATTATTTTTCTTGATTTCATCCACTCTACTAAATGCTCTCACTAGTGCAAATAATTTTTATTTTGTTCTATTTGGTTTTATAAGTATATCAAGTTTCTTCTCACTAAGGTATATATGAGCGCTACACATTTCTTTCCCTCTCTCCTTCAATGTAGACAGCTGTTGGGAAAGTCCTAAATGCCTACTGGGATAATTTGAAGGTGATAAGATTAAAAACTAATTTAAAATACTTAATATAATTAGTTTGGAGAAATAGTTTATTTCCATAATTAGCATCCTTCTGTCCATATTTGACTTTGCTTACTACTTATCTGATGGAAGATTAGGAAGAAGAAATGGTATTATGTTCCTTAGCCTCAAGGACACATAATGAAATCATTTGACATATATGTCTTTAGATAAAAGGATAATTATCTTTTTGTCTGGGATGGCTGGGAATAAAGTGTCTATCAAATGATCGAATTGGAGAAATGGGAGAAGGAGCCGTAATAAAAAAAATGTTCCAGCTTCACAGTTGTATTAAGAGGGGGACAGTGTGGAAAATAACCAAAAAAATTGAGAAATTATAATTTAGGTTTTTAGTACATTTGGATATATGTGTTGGTGCTGCATTCACCTTCACAATAACTTAGGCCACCAGAATTATTTTGGGTTTTTGTAGTATAATGCATTCAGAGACTGAAGGCCAGCATCAGAGTAAATCATAACCCACTAAAGGGACACTTCACAGGCCAGTAAATCAAGTGCTGAGTCTGGTTGACAATATAAAATTGAAGTTACAAGATTAGTCTTGTTAAAAAACAAAATTCATCTGAGTAGATTTGAAGATCTAATTTGCTTTATTAAATGATTCATGAATTGGGCAGTATCCCATCTCGCAAGCAGAAAGGAATTCTTAAGAACTGTACAAAATAGAAGCCTTTTATAGACAGGAGGGGGCTAGATAAGGAAGAGAATGGATTGTTTCGGGCAGATTACCTTGCTAATGGTGCCTAGGAAAATTCCAGACTGACTGCTTAAGATTACACTCCTGGGAGGGGTTGAAACTGTAATTCAATTAGGTATTAAGTTTTGGCTTTATAATATGGGGCTTAGCATGAGTGACTCCATTTTGGGCCTGTTGTCTGAAGATGTTATTTAACAAGTGAAAGGGAAGTCTGGGTTGACTTCCTTCGAGCTCTTTCCATCTAGCTCTTCCCTTTAGCCCCCCTATCTCACCCTTCTCCTAAGTGGATACCTCCAGTCCCAAGACTAAGCAGACTCACTCCCTCCCTTTGAGAACTACTTTTGGAATCACCTTAAGGCTTATTTGTTAATAGATTTCCTCTGACATAAGTGAGAAGCAGCATAGAATGATAGTTAAGAGCATAGGTGAATTGGTGGTGAGAATTCTATGGGGACTACACTTGAGAGGAGAAAGCAAACATTGTACAAAAATGAACAATGATGTAAAATATAGACAAATTATATTTTTTAAAAAAGAGCTCAGATCTTCCAGCCAAACCCTCTGTGTGCCTCCAAATCTGACCCTTAACTAGCTCTTTTACCTCGGGCAAGTTTCTTAAACCTTTTTTGCCTCAGGTTCCCTATTTGTGAAAAGGAGGATGATGATACTAATAGTACTTACCTCCTAGGATTTGTTATGAGGATTATTACATGAGTTGATATTTACAGCGTTAATATATAGTAGGTGTTTGTTAATATAAATAAAACATCTATTAAGTAATTACAAAATAGACTGTAGGAGTACAGTTCAGGAGACGAACAGATTATATTTATTGTCATGACTCATTGAAACTGGTGTTACATAGTTCTACCATCAGATTTGACATTGAATGACTTACAATTCTGAAAAATCAAAATCACTGAAAGAAAAATTGAACTATAGGGTATTTGGAAACTTCTTGAGTCAGAGTATAGTCTCAATAATGATGGTTTTGTATAGGATGCCATCCCCTTGGATATAAAAGTTCTGAAATATCTGTTTAAAAATCTGTCACATAATTGTGCCTTGCATTTTGCACATAGCATTAGTTTGTATAGACGAAGAGTACGGGCACTGGCTTGCTTTATTTGCAGTGTCACGAAGAAGTCAGATATAACTAAACCTTTTGTGTAGTCCTTGAAGTGGTATAAAGAAAGAATTGATGTGGTTTTGTCAGTTCTAAATCAAGAGCTGTCCCCAACACTGACCCTTCGAGAAAATAAGAAACAAGTCAGGTTGCTTTCTCTTTGTTCATGTCTAACTTTTTAGAGATTTGGGGGCAGCTTTTGATAAAATAAAGGCAAATTTTAATATTAACAGGGGCCGAATCAGTGCATGCTTTGTAGTCATTAAAATGCAAACTATTGGTTCTGAGTGGGAGTGATAGCGAGCAGCAAGGAAGCCGAAAATCCTGAGTGGCATCTAGCTGGGCCCACAAGCTAATATTTAAAAAATGACCACACCAAGCAAGACACCCCCAGGTGCTGATTCTAAGGTGCTGGAAAGGGCTGAAAGATTATGGGAAATTGGGTCACATGCTGTTTGGTCACTGCTGTAAACCAGGATTTGGAGTGGATCAGTTGTAAGATGACAATTTAGAGACTTATTGGCAATCAGATAGCTGGCTCTCAGCCTCACTTAGTGAACAGCCAATTCAGAAGAAAACAACAGTGAAAACATTATATATTTATGCAGACTACAAATCTGATGAAAGTAATACTCCAAGCAAGATCTCAGTCAGAGTAGGAAATTATTTTCACAACCTTCAAGAAATTCGGCAACTTGAATTGGTGTAACCAAGTGGCTGGATTCACAGTTCTCTTAACTGATTATCTTAAGATGCCAACTTGTACAGTCTTGATACAGATTACTGTTCTAGCTAATCACTAAAATGGAAGAGACAGCCACATGAGACAGATTAAAATACACACCAGTGAAAGGGAGCTCCATTGGTAAATTACCTACATGTACAACAATTGATTTCATGATATATTGTTCAATAAGGTGACTTTAAAACTGAGCAGAAGTCATTAAATATATGTTTATCTTGTCAGCAAATATTATATTATTTCTGATATCTTTATTGGAAAAACATCAGTTATTTTACAATTTTGTATGCATTGAAAAGTATTTTATTGTAACTTTGATAAATACATTTTGGGCCTAGTTACGATCTTTATTTTCTTTAACACAAAATAAAGCTCTCATATTTTGCGACAGTGCAAAATATTAGTCAAGAAAATTAATGGCAATACCAAAAAACTACTGTTTTTAATCAATTGCTCATTTTCTAGATTTTTTATGATGATTTTTAAAATTACAAATTCTTCAACAAGTCTGACAAAAATGAGGAGGCAGGAAGCTAAAATTATATTACATTCTCAGTTTGTATAAATGGAGGGAGTCAGAGAAAAGATGAAATGGTTTTTTAAAGTGAATTGTAATTTTCTTTTCTTATATTTTTAAACTTTTAAATTATTTTTTATTGAGGAAACATCAATTTACAAAATGTTGTATGATTTAGGGGAATAAGTTCACACCGCCTCAGATGTATGTCAGCACACCTCGCCCACCACCAAGGCACCCATAGTCCTTTGTTTTTTTTAAGGGTTTATTTATTTATGCATACAAGCTGGGGTGTAGGCCAGAGGTGTGCGGTGGCAAAAGGATTCACCAGAGACAGAGTGGGGAGCAGAACAGGCAGATCGATTGAAATACACTGCTGAGGGGAGCAGCAGGCGAGACAGGAGAGGTCTGCTGTGCCATGTGGGAAGCTCCCTGGCTGGGGATCGACTCATGCTGCAGTGGCTCTGGATAGCTTCATAGTGCTGCACTTAACCTGTTGTGCCACCAGGGAGGCCCACCCATAGTCCTTTGAATTATGTTTTTCAGACTTGTGATTTGTTTAGACTAGATTTATAAAGCTCCAAATGGTGATATTGCTTGTTTTTCTTAAAAAATGTTATTACAACCCAAATGGCCACAAATAGAAAAATGGATGAAAAAGTTGTAGTATATTTATACAATGGAATATTACTCAGTAATCAAAAAAGACAAACTCATACCATTTGCAGTATTATGGATGGAGCTGGAAGGGCTTATGCTAGCTGAAATTAGTCAGAAGGAAAAGATAAATAGCGGATGCTCTCACTTATAGGTGGAATATAGAGAAACCAAAGAAAAGGTCAAGAAAAAGTCAAAACTAGCAAGCTGACCATAGAACTGAGACAGACAGCAAAAGAGGGAGTGGGAGGGGGCAATCCAGGGGAGGGGTGAACACAAGGGAATATGGTGATGGGTCACGGGAGATACAGTGGCAGGAGAACTATGGGTACCACAGCAGTGTAAGAAAAAAAATTTAATTAATTTATAAAAGAAAACCCTGACTTTCTGAAAGAAAAAATGTTATTAATAACAGGTAACTTTATAGGGAAATTAATATGCAAGGATACATTTGTTTCAGTTTGCTTCTATATATTCGGTTGTAATCAGTGTTTCCTCATGCCTACTTCTTTTACACAACATTTTATATCAATTAGTGTCTCCTTAATTTTTTTGGAAAAATATAGGACTCTAAAGCCTTTGAATTTTGGTATATTTTTGAACTGTTTTTTCTACTGCCATTTCCTTATTTTGAGTAACAGTTCTCATCTAGGGGTATGTAAGTTAATTCCATTTTTTCCACTATTAAAATAGAACTACTGTGTAAATCTTTGTCAAATTGCTTTTTCCTTTTGATTCCTTCGAGTGTATGAAGATAAGCAAGGTCATTAGGTCAAAAATGTGCATGTTTTTATAGCTCTTGTTATACTTGCCAATTTATTTCCAAGAACAGTGATTTTTTTTCCCCAGTGGACAGGGAGAGAGTACGTGTTCAGTATTGAAAAACCATATTCTATATTTTAGTTTAATTTTATCATATAAAATTATTGTCTCATAATACAGCAACAAAAGTATGAAATCTCATCGGGGAAGAGGGAGTAAAAGGTTCCGAATCCTTGCTTAGGGAAGACTGAAGCAATGGAAAAAGCTTCTGCTTATACTAAATAATTGTATTTTTTTATTTTTTATTTTTACTTTATTATTATCATTTATATCTTTTACATTATTGTGTATTCCCCGTGGGTTACCCACCACCAATTCACCCGTGAACCATCACCATAGTCCCTTGAGCTCTTTTCTCCCCCGTTTTGAACCCTTATCCTTCCCCTCCCGCGCTGAATGTCTCTCTCTCGTTGTATTCTTAAAGCAGAGACTGAGTGACTGGTGGACAGGCGGCACAGAAGTCATCTGGGAGGGTAAGGAGTAAGTTTGACTTGGGGTAAAATGACATCAATATTTCCGATGCGGTGTGGGCATGCCCTTTGCATCTTAATCAGTCCTTCTGTACCTAATGTTCTTACAAATCACCTGGAAATCTTGTTAAAATGCAGAATCTGATTCAGCAGTTCTGGGGTGGGGCCTGAGGTTCTAAATTTTTAACAAGCTCCCAAGTGATGCCAGTGCTATTACCCCGGGAAGGAATTGCTCTGTCCTAGGGTCTCTTCCAGGAGATCCTTGGTCAGTTACTTCACTGACTGGAAAGCGGCACAGGTGTAATGCTGGCTTATTTGAGAGGTGAAACAATTTTGCTCATTCAGAAAACTGAGGAAATTTTTAATATTAGATGGGTTACTCCCAAGAAGTTTTATGTGCCACTAACAGCAGGTTGTTCAGAAGAAGGAGGTAAAGACTTTTGAAGTGGTACTCAGGTTCCTGCTGCTTAACTGAAAGTGAGATAAGATCAGATTCGTTAGGAAACTATTTTCAAAACAGACTCATTTATTTTGATTAAATGAGGCTGAATGATAGTAGGCAGATAGATTCATTGTCTTTTTTAGAGGCCCGCTGTTTTAGAAAGTGGGAAACCAGTTACTTACGATTTTGCTTGCTTCGTTGCAGTAATGGATTTCCACAGCACTTTCAGTGATCTTGAGTTACTGCCATTAATTGCTTCCCAAATGTAAGGAAGGCCTTGTCCTATGTCTCTGTGTCTGTCTACATTTTGCTGGGTGACTTTAAGAAAATCACGTAGGGCCTCCCTGCTGGCTCAAGGGGTTAAGTTTCAGGATTATCAAGCTATCCGCAGCCACTGCAGCTCAAGTTCTATCCCGGCCAGGGAGCTTCCCACATGGCGCAGCAGACCTCTCCTGTCTCCCAGCTGCTCCTCTCTGCAGTGTATTTCAGTCACTCTGCCTGTTCCGCTCCCCACTCCCCCGACACCTCTGGCCTACACCCCAGCTCTTGTATGCATTAATCAATAAATCTTTTAAAAAAAAGAAAATCACACAACGCCTTATGTCTCGAGTTCCCTGGTAAAACACGGAAATCACAGGTCTTGCCATGTTCCCAGTAGAGCACTCACTGAGACCAGTGGGCTCTGAGGTAGATTTCAGTGGCTGAAAAAAAAAAGATTTTAACAATGTAATAATTTATATTTAGAATGTTATATATATGCATATCTCAAGCTGTTTTATATATGTTCTAAATATTCTGGCAAACCTTCACAGCAAAAATGAAACCTTTCCTGTAATCACTTCAACAATTAAATTGACCTTTTTTTTTTTTGTTTCACAAATCGAATCAACCTGATTAGAGTATTTTAGGTGTATTTTTGTCCTTAGGAAATCAGTACAGATGGATATTGATTAGAGATATAGTAATTTAATCCACATATATAAATACAGTTCTAAAAGGGGTTAGTAGTAAATGAGGCCAGTTACTCAAGGATGAACCTGTTTGGAACACTTCAGCATCATCTGTTCTTTTACGGTGAAATGCATTATTTTTACCAGAGTTTAGCATGTATTCTAAGCAAAGATCTACACTGGCCCACAGTTGTGCCTAAAAATAATCACAAAATGTCTAAATAAAACTCTGTTGACCCAGATTCAGATTCATAATTTGAAATAATTCAGTATAAAGTTGTGGGCCTCCCTGGTGGCCTAGGGGTTAAGTCTCAGTGCGTTAAGTCTCAGTGCTATCACCTCTGCGGCCTGAGTTCGATCCCCGGCCAGGGAACTGACCCACATGGCGCAGCAGACCTCTCCTGTCTTGCCCGCTGCTCCCCTCAGCAGTGTACTTCGGTAGATCTGCCTGTTCTGCTCCCCACTCTGTCTCTGGTGAATCCGCTCATGCTCCCACCTCTGGCCTAGACCCCAGTTCTTCTATGCATAAATAACTATTTTTTAAAAAGATAAAGTTTACCTGAATTTTCTCTTTTTAAAAAAGATTTATTTATTTATGCATACAAGAACTGGGATGTAGGCCAGAGGTGTGGGGTGGTGAGAGGATTCACCAGAGACAGAGTGAGGAGCAGAACAGGCGGATTTGACTGAAATACCCTGCAGAGGGGAGAAGCAGGCAAGACAGGAGAGTTCTGCTGCACCATGTGGGAAGCTCCCTGGCTGGGGATCGAACTCATGCTGCAGTGGCTCTGGATAGCTTCATAGTCTGAGACTTAACCCCTTGTGCCACCAGGGAGGCCACTACCTGAATTTTCTATGAAGTAAAAGCTTGTTAGACAAGTTGAGTAGCATTACTATATATATGAAAATATAATAAATATGCCTATATCTTACAGGACGGGGATGAAGGGCCAGACCTCCACAGTCAAATAGGCCTGGTTTAAATTCCATCTTGCTGGATGATCTCTAGCGTGACTTTGGTTACTTACCTTCTCAAAGTCTCATGTTCCTCATTTACAAAATGTTTTTCACAATATAAAGCTTATAGGGCTGTTGTGGGCTCCAAAAGAGAGAATGCACGTGCCTTGGCTGAGTTATGTCCACACCAAATTCGTCTGTTGAAACTGTAACAGGGAGTGTAGAATGTGACTAATGAGGAGGAGGAAGGAGGAAGGAGATGAAGAAGAGGGAGAAAGAGGGAGAAGAGGAAGAGGAGGTGGAGGTGGAGGAAGAGGAGGGGGTCTTTCTCTTCATGCGTGAACATGAAAAGGAGCACACATGAACACACAAGAAAGCAGCTACCTATAAGCCAGGAGATGAGGCCTCTGAATGAAACCTGTGTTGATCTTGGACTTGCAGCCTTCACGCCTGTAAGAAAATACATTTCTTTTGTTTATGGTGTTTTGTTATGGCAGTGTGAGCTGACTAAGACCGATTTTGGTACTGAGAAGTGTGGTACTGTTGTAACAAATACTGAACACATGGAAGCAGCTTTGGAACGGTGTAACTGGTAGAGTCTAGAGGAGTTCAGAGGAATATCCTAGCAGAAACTTAAATTGCCATGAACACAGTGTTATAGAAATATGAAGTTAAAGGTCATTCTGGTGAGGTCTCAGATAGAAATGAGGAACATGTTATTGAAAACTGGAAGGAAGGTCGCCCTTGTTATAAATGGTCAAGAATGTCACTGAATTGTGTTGTAGTATTTTGCAGAAGGTACAACTTGCAAGTGCTAAAACGGGGAGACTTCTAAGTGAAGTGTTGATGGAGCAGCTTGGTTCCTCCTGACTGCTTATAGTAAGATGCAAAGGGAGAGAGATAAATTGAAGAAAGAATTAAACAAGAAGAAACCAGAACTTAAAAATTTGGAAAGTTCTCAGTCTAACCATATGGCAGAAAATGAGAAAGCGTTCTGGAGAGAACACCAAGGGTGTGGCTGGATAATCAGTCCTTAAGGAGATTACCCATATGTTAACTAGCCATTGCAGCTGCTGCCAGGAATAGTTTGGATCATAACATCTGGGCCAAAGTATTGGAGACACTGTCAGTTTGGACCATAGGGAACAAGACAGGAAAATAGAGCAACTTTTGGACTACAAACATACTTTATCTTTCAAACAAAGGGGAGAATGACCCTGTAATCACTTAGAGATCATCAGGGCTGCCATTCCCACTGCAGACCCAGAGGGCCGAGGTGGCCTCCAAGTAGGTTTCAAAGGTGAACCAGTGCCCAACAAAGCAGAGTGGGTGGGGCCACCCCTGTAGAGCTGTGGGGGTGACAGTGCCACCCAGTGGGGCTGGAGGGCAAAGCACCAACGCAAAAAGGTTCTTCTCAAGCTTAAGAAAGATCTAATGAAATTTGCTTTATGAAGTTTTGGACTTTCTTGGGACTTATCACTCCTTTTTTCCATCTAATTTCTCCCTTTTATAATAGGACTATCTCTCCTATGCCTATCTCTCCTATCCCATCTTTTAATTTTGGAAACACATAACTTATCTGGTTTCACAGGTTCACAGCAAGAGAGGAATTTTCTGCTGGGTGAATTGTACTTTGAGTTGTAATTACCCATATCTGATTAGATGATATTTAGCTGTGACTTAAGATTTTAGACTTTAAAATTGATGCTGGAATGAGAGTTAAGGCATTAGGGCTGTTGGGAGGAAATGAAGGTGTTTTGCAAGTGAGAAGGACATGAATTTGGGGAGCCAGTGGTGGAATGCTATGGCCTGAGTCATGTCCCTTCAAATTCATATGTTGAAGCCATGACCCCTAATGTGACTGTACTTGGAGCTAGGCCTTCAGAAGGTAATTAGGGTTAAATGAAGTCTTATGTGTGGGGACCTAATCCTATAGTGTTGGTGGCCTTGTGAAAAGATGAGCGAGGAAAGAAGGCACAGCGAAAGAAGGCAATTGCCTACAAGCCAAGAGAAGAGGCCTCAGGATGAAACCTATGTTGTTAGCAACTTGATCTTGTACTTGCAGTCTCCAGAACTGTGAGAAAATGTTTCTGTTTTGTTTGCATTACCTGGTCTACGGTATTTTGTCATGGTAGTCTAAGCAAATTAATACAACATGTACAACCCTTGACTTGTAGTAGAAATCCGGATAGACCATGTACATACATGCTGAGTAATGGTGGAGAAAGCTTATTGCATCTGAAAGAATGAACTGTTAACAAATATTTTAGAACTCCTTTTTAGTTCAAATTATTATTATACTATAACATTATAAAAGAATAATATTAGTAATATTCTAGGATTCTGGTATTCATAATTAATATTATAACTTAAGTGGGCCTGATAGTACCTTTTCCAAGTGGAGTATTTTCTCCTTAAGGCTTTCTACGTACTTAAAAATAATTAGACTACACTTTGATCATATACAGTATTGTAAGCCAATGTTGCCTGAATAAAAAATAATACATGTTTTTTTCCAGCTACAATAGGTCTCTAGTTTCTTTCTGTCTGCAGTTTCTCTAACTAGACAGATCCTTCAGTGGCTGAGCTCCCACATTTACAAAAACTGAAGAGATAAAGAAGGCTTACTGGAAACTCATTAGCCAGATATAATATTCAGGCTTTTCTTCCTTTGAATGCAAAGGTGCCATATATGTGTGTCCTAGTGTATGTAACATTTATATGTAATAGTTAAGTTTAAATATAGAGCATCCATTGTTCTTTTGGAATTTTTCAGTAATGGAAGTTTATTCTTTCACAGGTATCAAGGTTACATTTATACATACCGAGTGTCCCAGACAGAAACAGGTTCTTGGAGTGCTGAGGTATAGCTCTTTTATTTATTTTTGCTTCTGTGGGTATCAGGGAAGTGTTTGAAATTTAGGCCGGTTTTATAAAAGAGCCATCAAATCATACAACCCCAAAATAATCATCAGATTCAAATCACTAAAACACCAGTCCAAAAGTGCTCATGGATCATTAAGAAGCCTTTAGAGAATTTTGACCCCACCATATGGAAAAATTTTAGTGAGTACTGTATGGAAAAGTCTCACTTTGGGAGAAAGATAAAAGAAGTTGAGGAGTGTGTTAGATGTTTAGTGCCTATGCGAAATGTTAGAAAGCATATCAAAAAATGTAACATAATTAAGTCAGCAATTATTTACTGAATGATGATAATACAAGTTGGGTGCTGTGGGGATTAAACAACATGGCTCCTGTTTTCTAAAAGCCTATAATACCTTCGGGGAGATATGGCATGCATTAAAGTGCAATGTGAGGGTCTGGATTTCACTGTCTAGTGGATCTGGGTTCTAGGTCTGGTGCTTCCTCCTCCCTGAGAGATCTATGACCTCTGGGCAGGTTACTTAACTTTTCTTGGAAATGGTTGCTTCATCTGTAAAATGAGCCAAAAAACAGTCATTTACTCATGGGGGCTCTTTGTGAAGATTAAGTGAAATAATGCATATTAAGAAAGCACTTGGCCACAGTACCTGGCACATAGCCCTCAAAAATGTGAACGTCCCCAAATTGCAGAATAATATGATAGTTTGTAGTCATGTATTAAGCTAACATAGGCATTCAAAGAAGGGAGGAGGTTCTTTTTAAATGTTAGGGCAACCCTGACTACCCTATGGGAGAAGGCAGAAGTCCTAGTGGTGCCTTGTGGGAAGGACAGGAGTAGGTAGAATAGAAATAAAGGGAACGCTGGCAGTGTTCCCCCCACCCCATGCTCTGCAAAATTCTAAGGTTCTTCTTCCTGGGTTGCTTCAGGATGGGGGGTTGTTTCAGAGGGAGTGGGGGAAGTCCAGTAAGTGCTTATGCTTTTGGGTTTCCAATTCATCTACAATCAGAGTAGTTCCCTTTTATTTTGCTTATCAACAGGGGCTGTGCATAGGCAAAAAATGGGTTCTGATGGCTTTGACAACATAGGAAAGTCGCTACACCATTGCAGCTGAAACTTTTGACATCCAAAGTGTTCTCTGATTTTGGACTCTTTAAAACAGCCCATTTTTATAATGAAATCACTTCATTATATTCTGTTTGAAAACATAAATGCTAATATCAACCTCTCTTAAAAACTCAATCTGTGCATTTAAGAAACACTAACATCTAGACTTAAAAAATTAAAATAGCTCTAACCTTTACAAATTCATCAGTAAACAAAAAAGCAGAAATGTTTTGAACAGCTGAGATAAATTGGGGCAAGTTTTCAAACACATTTTTTCTTTATATTAGATTAATTAATACTGTAATATTAATTAGAGGAAAAGCAGTACCATTTCTAATCAAAATCGCATATGTTTATTTTTTTAAAATTCCTTGTATCACCATAGAGGCAACCCAAATAAGAAATTAAGATTCATTTCTCATGAAGAATAGTTGTACGTGACATATACATAGATATTTGTATATAATTTGACTAGAAATAGCCCTTCTCCCTAGAGAAGTGGGCTGTAGCTGCTGAAGAATATTCTTTCCGAAAAGAATCTTAAATTACTAGGGTTTAGCTAACCTTGTTTTTAAACTTGTTTTCCTCTGTTTCAAGTATAGCATCATATGTGGATCATTACGTGCTGTGTCTAAGGAAGACAACGCTTATTGAACACTAATGCCCTCTCATCCTGTTGTCTTGGTCTGACCCGTGTATGTAATAATATTGTAATTATCTGCACCAAGAGAGCAGAAGATTGGCATGTTTTCTCCAAAGGGAAAACAGACTGTAAAAACTCTTAAGATTTATTTTTAAAATGCATATTGCAATTTTTTCTATCTTCCAAATTTGCTTTCTTACTAGGTTTTTGCCAAGGTGAATATTAAACTAGTGTATATTCTCAGAGCCCATATCACCTGACTGAAAGAAATTACTCTGGAGCATATTGAAGACCAGCTGTGATCCTAGAGATGTTTCCATGGATAACTAAGAGATGACAGTATGGGAAATGTGCAAATTTGAACAATAGCTGAGTTCAATGACAGGATGGGAGTTGTCACTGGTGCAGTTCTTGTGGTAAATGTACTTTCAAAATTGGGTAAATGACATATTTCTACCGCTTTTTTGGGAACAAAGCTTTAGTTTGCCGTGCTACAGGAAAAATCATGGCAGTAGCACTTCATCCTTTGGGCAAATACTGTGCTAGAAATCTAGGTGAGTGAGATTTGTTTTAAAGAGTAGAATAAAATCATACCCTGTATCCACAGAATTATGAAAGATAAACTTTCAGGTTTGAGCATTGCCTCCTATAATTTACTTACCTCACGTGACTCAGACTAAAATTTTGCAAAATTGTTAATCTAAAGACTCATACATGCAGTGCACTGTCATTTATTCATTTGTGCATCGTCAGCTGTACATTTTAAAAAATGTACTAACCTCCCCCTGCTGACTTTGGTGCCTTTGAGCTCTTCTGGATTTTTGATCATCAGTAAATCAGTAGATGCTAAATAATTTTACTTACTAACCTAAACCAAATGCAATAAATTAGCTCAGTCATTTGCCAACGAAACACTGCATCCCAAATTTAAATGGCTTTTACACATCCAATGCTATTATTCTTCTCTGTTCATGTGGATAATCAAGTGTTAACTGCATTTAAGTCTCCATAAAAAAGATGCTTCTGTTGATAAATGGTTTTACAAGCCACAAGAACAGCTAAAAAGATGTGTGGTTTTAAATCTTTCCACACTGGGGGAGTGTATAGTTTCTCTTCTGGTTGCTGACATCTACTTCACTAGAACCCGCTTGGTCTGGT
Organism: Scalopus aquaticus; assembly: GCA_004024925.1. Taxonomy (NCBI): domain Eukaryota; kingdom Metazoa; phylum Chordata; class Mammalia; order Eulipotyphla; family Talpidae; genus Scalopus; species Scalopus aquaticus. The sequence continues at coordinate 61,927 of PVIJ01001741.1, forward strand.
CCTTAATCTGAAAGGCAGGAGGCTGGGTCCTGTGACCTAGAGCCAATTCTGCCTCTGCCTATCTGTGTGACCTTGAGCCAGCTGAATTATCTTTGTGTTCCATTTTCTTATCTGTCAAATGGGAATAACCAAAATCAGCCAGTAACTGCCAATCTGTGAGGAGATAGTGAGGGTGAGAGACAGGAAAGTGAAAATTAACAAGTGCCCCAAGGAAGATAGAAAAGAGGTTTTACCTATGAGCTGCCATTGCAATTGGGAGATTCTGTCTTGGGACCAAAGAACTGTTTGGGCTCCTGTGAGAATGGTTATGTCTATTTGGTCTCAATAGAGTTCTGGAGAGGTGTTTTGACCATAGCTGTGGAGCTGAGTGTGAGTTCTACTTTATCTGCCGAGGCGCGCAGCTGTGTGAACCTATGAGTAGACGCTAATTTAAAGCAGAAAAAGAAACTTGTCAGCGAAACGTTTCTTACCCTGACATAGGACATGCCCAGGTTGCTATGGACAGTGTGCTAGCTGCAGTTTTTAGTCTAGTTGACAGAAGTCTGCGTGCCAGCCTTCATGTTTTCTCATTAAATGCTAACAAACAAATAGCTCCCACCTCAAAAATCTTCCAGATGGAATAACTGAAAAACAGCCTTTCAAAAAAAAAAAAAACAAAAAAACAAAACCAGAACAACCCAAACCCCAAAACTAGTCATTGTTCAATTGCTTATTGTAATACAGTTTTATTTCATGTTTTGAGCTAATGCTAAGAGCTTGGCTCATAAGCTCTTGCAGGAAATTGTTGTTGATTTCAGGCAGTGTCTTTGCAAAAGAATCAATGTCAGGAAAGAAATACATTTTTTTAAGAGTTACCTGCAAATACTGCTCTCTTCAAAAATGAACAAATAAATAAAGGTGACCTTATATAGAGTTTCCTTTTGGTATCATGGAAAAAACCTTATCACAGTGAAATGTTGACAGAGAGCAATTTTGGGGAGGATAGGGGAAGTTTACCAAGGAAGAAAATATTTAATGTGAAGCATGAGGCAGCTCGTACTGGGAGAAAAAAGAGTATGAGGACTAACTAACCATGCATTGTGTGTAACACAACAGTCAATTTTTAATTTTCTATGTAGCATTTTACATTGTGGCGTGAACATAGTGAAGACGGGTTGTTGTTGGCTTTTTGTTTTTGGTTTCTCGGCTTTTTATTAATGACTTGTAGGATCTGTGTTTTTTTTTGTGTGTGTGTTTAACTGCCTCCTCTCTGTTGGTGAATTCATTGTGGGTAATGGCCTGTATACCCTTAGAGGTTCGGGCTGTATGATGGGTAGCAGGCAGGAAGGGCAGGGCAATGCGCAAGAGCTTGTACAAACTAATACCACCCTTGGGAGAACTGAAATGACAGCTCATTAGCTCCTCTTGCAGGGAAATTCGGCCAACCAAGTAAGTGCTTCTGGAATGTTGTTTTTCCTTCTTCCTTATGTTTTCAAATATTTGAACAAGTTTCACAAATGTTACCTCTCTAAGTACCCCTCCTCACACATTTTGCAGGCCTTTTCGTATCATTATGAGGTAGGTGACTAATTTGCTTGGCCTTTTATTTTCCAGACGGCACCTGGGGTACAAAGAAGACTTTTCCGGAAAATAAAAAATCTCATTTCAGCATTTCAGAAGCCAGATCAAGGTATTATAATACCTCTGAGGTACCCAGTTGAGAAGACCACCTCACCTAGAAGTACACAAGAGACTACAGGTATGGCTTCCTGTGAATTTTTGCTAACAAACAGGGTTTAGAAGTTCTGGGTCATGAGTCAACGTGCCCATCACCATATAGGTATAGGAAGTTCTGTAAGAAAAATGCTATGACATGCAGCTTGGACACCAGATACCAGAGAAAAAAGAGATACGAGGACTAATAAAAAGCTGCAATCCACTTGGAACTACCGCAGGCTGGGGTCAAGGTTCTTGGAGGCAGCGCTGGAAGAGACGAGTGGATGGGTGAAATCAGCATCTGACCTGGCAGATCATGCAGCTGTACCTTGATCTGCATCCAGGTCAAGAGTCCGTCATATGGTTTACAGCATTCAAGCCATAGGGCTGCTTCTCTCAGTCTCCCAAGCCATCCTAGCTGCTCCCTTTGTCCCCTAGGGGTTTTTTTTCTCTGGCCCAGGCAAGGAGGTCAAAGCTAACACAGGAAAAAATATTGGAGGGAAGAGGGGGGAAAGGAAGGCGGGGAAGAGGGGGAGGCAGCAGGGATGAGCGTGGAAACACTCATGAAAACATGCATGGAAGGAAAACAAGGAGGAACTTCTACACTGATCCTGCCTCACTGCTAAATAAGCAATTGAAAAACCGAAAAAGAAAAGAGGAAAATGCCATGAAAAGGTAGATGCAGCCAGCAAATGGAGAGGGCGCCCTTGACGTGCAATGTGCTGACTATCACTGTTTAGTAAAACTCTGCAAAGATATTAAAAATTCTATGAACCCACAACAATGTAACCTCTCCTGTTTCACTGTCTTCCCCCCAGTCCCTTTTGTGGATGCATAACTGCCACTTCACTTCATTAATTCAGATATGAATAATTTGAAATGGGACAATTCAGAGACCACCTAGGCTGTCTTTTACCTTTGCTTAGTGAACTATATTTTCCCTTCAGGGATGTAAAGGCTAATGTTGGCCCGGGCTGCCTGATCCAAATTTCTGAATTTGTGGTGCTTGATTTAATAAAATTTTATTGTAGCAAAGGAAATTAAATTAATAGACTTTATTATTCCACTGGCACAAATTGTTACATCTCCGGAGCAAAGCTATTTTAGCCTATGTGTCAAGCTAAAGGACCGAATACTTGCGATCATGCCAAATGTTTCAATGCTAGCAGCTCTTAGATACGTGTTTACAGACCTATTGAAAGGGCTTAATCATTTGTCTGGAGCAGGAGAATATGCTTTGACTGAAACAATTAAAAAGGAGCTGTTACATCCTTCTTTTTTTTTTTTTTGATAGGGACCCAGACTCAGGTAAACTGACAGTTAAACTCAAGTGGTAAATTAATGTTATATACTTTATAATAGAAATGTAAATAGAAGTCCAGTTTACCAATTGGCTAATTGTGCTTTTCTGCTCAGTATTTCATTCTGTATAACTCAATTTTATTTATTTATTTTTGAAGATTTATTTATTTATGCATACAAGAGTTGGGGTGTAGGCCAGAGGTGGGGTGAGAGGATTCACCAGAGACAGGGTAGGGAGCAGAATAGGCAGATCTACTGAAGTACACTGCTGAGGGGAGCAGCGGGCGAGGCAGGAGAGGTCTGCTGCGCCATATGGGAAGCTCCCTGGCTGGGGTTCGAACTCATGCTGCAGTGGCTCTGGATAGCTTCATAGTGCTGAGACTTAACCCCTTGTGCCACCAGGGAGGCCCGATAAGTCAATTTTATTTTAATCAAATTTTACTGACTTGCCATTCATTTACAAAAGTATGTAATTTGGGGGTACAACTTCACCCTTCCATATGTGCGCATGCTTCACTGGCCTGCCACCAAAGCTCCGCTGTTAATATTACTATCTTGTTACTTCCTCTGTCCTCTACACTCCGCACGGTCACCAAGTTTGTCACAAAGAGTATGACTCAGTTTTAAATACTAGTTACTTGAGGTATATCATTGAGTTGTATCTTTGTGAGTTTTATGCATTTGGAATTTTATGGTTGTAAGTTCTAGTTAGCTTGAATTTTAGTAGCTTTTAAGTTTATGTTTTGTTGATTTTTGTGATTATTTTTCTTTAGGGAGAAGATCCTGATGTCTTCCTGAAAGCACCATGAAGAAAAATAAAACAACTTGTATCTTATTTTCAATAATTTAAATATACGCTGTCTTATATATATTGTAGATAATACAGTTCAGTGAGCTACAAATATATCTCTAAAGCCATCCTACTCCTTGTAATGGAAGCATCCAGCATGATGTTGAAGCTGAAATGGACTTTGCGGATAATGAGGAGCTTCAGACTGAGGACTGGGAAAAATAATTCTACAGGTTATTTTTGGTTATTATATTTACAAATGGAAAACAATTTTAAATGATACTTTATAAAAAAGTAATGTAAATTCTTGCCAAAAATAAATAAAAACAATCCTCAATTTTTTTCTCAAAAGCACACTTTTTAGTGAACTATTTGCTGGCTACTGATTTTAAAATGTCTTGCTTGATTGTACGGCAGGAAGCTGGTCATGTCCCCCGCGTTTATGGATGCAGTTCTACATTAGGAATTACATGCTCTCCATTAGCTATGGTGTCGTAGGCGCTTGTGGGATTTATGAGCCTGTACATTGTGTGCTAAAACCCGTGCTAGATAAAGAGTGAAGAATTTCTATTTGATTCCTAAAGCAACCGTCTTACCTAGTGTTCTGATATTACAGTCAAGTCCACAGATCAGTCTGGCGTTTAAGACTCCCATAACTTAAAATATGCTCTAACTGCTTCTTGTATTTGATGCTACAGTATTTGAAATTATGGTATATATCCAGGGAAGCAGATTTTTCTTCATTTCATTTCTTCAAGTCATTTACTTCTGCCCCAGTTCTTGCTACTATGTGTGTACCCCATTTTAAAGGGAGGAAGCAGTGACTCAGCAGCTGTGGCCCAGGCAACAAGCAGCCTCCTTATTAAGCAGCCCTACAAACCACTGGAAAGTTTATGGTGAAGTTGATTTTAATAGATTCCGAGTGATTGAAACCTAAGTGGGAGCCACGATTTCAATGACAGGGGCATGCATTTTCTTCTCACATTTATATTTTCATGACAATTGCTATTTGATTACATGTCAAATTGCTTTAGGGCTTACAGAATTCATTCATTCAACAAACACAAGGGAGCTGGGGTAGAGAAGTAAAAACACCTGGTCCCTGCCCTCAGGCAGCTCACTGTTTAGTTGGAAGAGAAAACAATTAGCCATAAAGGACAGCAAAAGACAGTCACAATGAAAGAGAGAAAATAGCAATAAAAGGTGATAGTACATGGTAAGGGAGGATCTCAATAGTGCTGGTAGACCTATGTTTATAGGGGCAGAGTGAGATAGTGCGCTCTGCTCTGTCCTCCACAGGAGGCAAAGTGTCCTTGTAAATGAATACGTTGTGAATACGTTGGAATTCGTGGCTGTACAGGAGCAGTGAGCTTGGTTAGTGTTAGTGAACTCGGTAGAGACCAAACTCCTTTCTGTGTGTTCATAAGACTTGATTTCTGAGTCCTTAATGTGGATACTATGGGTCGAGTAGGTCCAGGACAAATGTGTGGTTTACCACTTCAAGAAGGAAAAGCATCATTTTAACTTGTAAAAGAATTCAGAAAGGTGACTTTCAAGATAAAATGCTTAATTTCTAATTATTTATACTATGGGTTTAAATTTAATTGATTTAACTAATCTTTACTCTCTAATTTGGAATAATGCTAAAGATATGAATTACGTTTGCATGTTCCTTTACCAGAGCCTTAGGAAAAAAATGTTTTGCATTATGGATGCTCTTTCATATTTTAATAAAGTCTTTGAAAAGTTTATTTACCTAATTTGTCTTCAAATATTCCATTTAAAAATATCCAGGTCCAGGTGCTATTAATATACTAAATAAAGCATCGAGAGCCACCTTATTTATCTTATCTAACTGACTCCCTGAAAAAGGTAAGTGCTTTTCTGATTTTGAAGTCAAACTTTCCAGTTAATGCGGCTATCCACTGTCTTCTTTTGCTGGCCTTTTATCCATCAAGTTGTTTTTTTTTTTTTCACTTTTTTTCCCCCCAGCATCAACATCCTTGCTATTTTCCAGCACATAATAGTTTGCACCTTTACAGAAAGGTCATATCTTTGCCATATCTAAAATATTGCCATGCTAACATATACCTGTAAGATGCTGAGTCAAGGTAGAAAAATGCACGTATATTTCCAAGTGTGTTAGCAAGCCCACAAGGAACATGACAGTTTATCAAAAGCTTGTTCATTTCCTCTAAAAATTTGTTCTGAAGAGATAAGGTCAGTTGGGAGACAGCTTAGGTAATGGTCTGATTGGCTGTTACAGGCAAGGGTCCCCTTGTGGTACATGGGTAGAATTAGTCTACAGAGAATGCCTCTAATTAAGTCTTCTGCTATAAATAGAGGACTGGATTTAAGATATTCTTTCTGGTAGAATGGGTAGAGAATTAAAAATGTGAGAAACAGCTTTAAAACCCATTAAGAATGCTTAGACATGAGCTTAGGTTTTATTTGATTCATTGTGTTGAGTTCAGAATTCAAAGTCTATTAATACTAGGGCCCAGATTTAACCTTGAGCATTTAAAGGTTATAGGATGCCTAGTTTTCCTGTTAGTGGGCTATAAATTCAACTTTGTCACCTATGTTTGCCCTTGCAGTAAATGGGATGCCATAATTTTGTAGTTCGCAGCTAGAAGTGAAGTTAAAGTACCCAGTTTTGACACTTTCATAACTTGGGGTCACTGGCCAAACTTCATCACTAGATCATTTACCTTTGCAATGCATATTTTTATGCAGAAAGACACAACAAACCTGGTGGACAGGGAGAGCCCATCAGCGTAAGAGATGAGACCTGAACTGCCTTTTCATCTTGGTCACTGATTTTCCATGTGACATTAGGTAAGTCGGTCCATTGCTATTATCCATTTGCCGAGCAGGAATAAATTAAGTCTTGCTGACCTCATGAGATTATCGAGACACTAAAATTATGTAAATTGAAAGTAGTCATATTACTAAATATTTAAAGAGCATTGCTATTCAAAGTTCTCTAAAAGCATCAGAGCTCTTGCCTCTTTCTTTTTGTACTCTATTTGAAGAAACTATTTTGAGGTGGTACTAGTATCTGCTACCACCCTCCCATTGTTTTTTGTTGGTGGGTTGCATTGAGACAATCAGTCAGAATTGCCTTCTGGTCCATGAATCTCTTCACTGTTATCTGTGTATTTATAGGGAAGAAAAGGGCGGTGGGGCATTTTAGACTGGTGTAAATTCCAGGATTACAAGCAAGTATCAGTAACAGGCAGTTTGGGCTGTAGATGCCCTGTGACTATCAAATTCAGTTGTGGAAGATCTGTTGGCCAGTGTTCCCCTGCCACTCGTCCATGTCTTGGGGAAAACAAGTGCCAAATGGCCTCTGTAATTGCCCAGGACGGAAGCGCGGGAAGGGCTGTTATTTTTTTTTTATTTATTTTTTTCTCTTTCATGATGGCCTCTCCACGCCATTCATTTTTTTTTTCCCAAGGCATTTGGGTGCCCTGGTCTCCTCGTTCTCCTCTGCCTGTGTTTTGCAATTTGTTGTTTTCTTTGTATTGCTGAGAAAGGCATTGACGGGAGAGAGAAACCCTTTTTAAGTCATAGCCTAGAGGTGTTTAAACTTGCAACAGCCACTCTTCTTTTTTTATGAAATGGTCATTTGTGTCAGAGATACTATTTGTATGAAAAATAAAAATGAAGAGCCATCTTCTTAGGATTAGTGCCTTTTGGATTTCTGCACCTACATTTTCCAGATGACGCACTTTTATCGTTTGCTGTTAGGGAGCCACTTTTCATATCTCAGGTGACCAGGCTGACTGGAGAATGCAGTTTGGCGCAGGAATAAAATGGGACACAGTGTTCATTGGCAATTTTATTTTTTAAAAATGAAATATTCAAAGTACTTTTTTCTTTCAAATATCGACACATAATGTTTAACTTTAAATATTTACAGCATGTTGTTGTGATGCTCTTGTAGAAAAATGCATGCTTCTGGCCTGAAAGCCAGAGCAAAATGCAAAAGACCATTTAACTGCAGCCAGAGAACATGAACCTGTACAGTATCCAGTCACTTTTCAGCACAGGAGTGAGAGCAGGAATACAGAATTGGAACCTATTGTTTCCTAGCAACATGGCTCGGGCCATTATAACACAATTTTCAGTATGATTAGAACCTCTAACTGTTGTTACATAGAAACTGAAAATCTCGGCATACACTGTAAACACCTTTACTTTTCATGAGAAAGTAAGCAGCTAAAAAGAATATTTTTCTGACGTAAAGGCTATACTTCTCCTTCCCACCTTCTCTCTTACTGATGCTTTTGCCAGAAGAAGAGTAAAGATTTAGACATTGTCATGATTCATACAAGTAAAATATTTTTCAAGGACACAATCTGATATACTAACATTTATTTAAGAGGTTAAAGTCCACCACTAAATCTAAGGAAAGATTTTTAACTGCCAAACACATTTCCTTTGACGAATAATGTTAAGATGACAACTGCCAAGACAAAAATCCACAGCAAGTTTAACTCTAACTATTTTCAGTTACTGTTTAGGAAGTAGTTTCTTCTTACACACAGTAATATATTTGGTCCTTAATAGCTTTCACATGAAGGACACACTGAAATAACAGTCACTATTTTGTGGTTGAATTCCTTGTTGTTTGTTGTTTTTTGTTTTGCATTTTTTTTAGTTTTGTTTTTTTTTAATTTTTGTGGTTTTTTTGTGTTTTCTTGTTTTTTTTTGGTTTTCTTTTTCTTTCTTTTTTTCTTTTTTTTTTTTCTTTTTGCAGAATAAAGAACCTTACAGAAGGCTGTGGAAGAGCAGTCTGAGAGCTGAAGTACTAGTCAGGTCAGCTATATGTATGTGAATTCCTCCAAACAAACAAGAATGTTGCATCCAATCTGTAGCCTTCTGTTTTTCCACAAGCTATAATACACTCCAATCTCTACAGAAGTTTCTTTCAATACCTGGTTACTATACTTTTGCTTCTATTATCACTGAAGTCCCTTACAATTGCCCTTACAGGAACATAGCTTGATAAATGCAAAAACTTTGCCCTGACTCTCTCGGGTGATATTACAGTGGGGCCTGGTCTGGTTAGAAATATGTTTTGTAAAAGGGAAAGCAAACAAAAAAGAGTGGAAATAACCTGATAGAATGTTTGAAACTGTATCAACAGTGATGAAAAAGAAAAATCTTGTGAAATTATAATTCATTTTATACCTCTCTATGCAGTTAGCATGTGAATTCCAAATTATACATTGTCAAGTTTTCATACAGTTGGCTATGTTGAATATATCATATTCTATATATATGTATAGTCTATATATTATAGATCTTCTAGATAAATTGATAGTAAAGGACACGCTTATTTTATACATTAGTTTGCTGGGTTAAAAAATAAAACATATGCCTATTTATATGGTGGGTGTTTTGCTTAAAATTAGTATGGATTGGACTTTATTTCCCTTTCCTTCAGGAGTCGTGCTTCTAATCAATAATGATTAGAATGACAACGAAAAATAAATATATTTAAATGTCTATTAAATTGTGAACTTTTCAGCTCATTTGGATCTCTAGATTGTAGTGCAAGAGTAAAAACAAAACATCACAAATAAAATGGATCCAACTAGGAAAAAGAAATAACCACAGAGTATTCCCTGCCTCCAGCCCAGAATGTTCTTCGTAGGAGAGCCCAACTACTGTGCCCTCACTCGAACTGACTTGAACGATGTGTTGCTGACTTATGGGTATGAGAAATTCACATATTTCTCTTCAAAATACATTTATTTTCACCAGGAAATGCAAATGATTGTTCTTTCAAAAATTTAAACTTCAGAACTATAAGCCAATGAAGGCATTCTTTGTATTCAGCTGAATAGGAAGGCATGCACTCAATATCTCCACGTTCTCATTTAGAAATGCCAAAATGCTTCTCTTAGATTTACTAGTCATTAGTGCGAACCTTTTGGGTTTCTTTCTCTTTCCTCCCAAAAACTTTGGAAGTGGTAAAGAGAACAGTAAGTAAAGTTCAAGGCAGTATTAAAAACCACAGCTGAAAGTGATAAAAAGTGCATTTCCTGAATATAATACAAATATAATTTTAAGAAACTAAAGGCACAAACTAAATAAAAATGTATTACAAACTAGAAATGCACAGTTCAAGGTAATTACTATTAAGTAAAAGCTTCAAATATTTGTTTCTAATGGGTATTTAAAGCAGTTTGAAAATGATACATCATCAGTGAATTGCAAAAAAGTATAATCACTTAAAATATAAGCAAAATAGACTCTAATATTGACATCTTGGATTAGTGATAAAATACATCACATTTATGAATGTATTCTCTATATACAGTTCACAAATTATTTTCCCATTGATTAAAAGAACATCAGAGGTTCTAGGAACTTAAGGTCCATTTTTAGGCTGGTGTGGAGGTATTCAAATTTTCAACAAGTTTGTCGGTAATTTTAGAATTCCATCATGAATAAATACTGTACCATTAACAGAGGCCTGATTCAGGGAAAAAACAATCATATGATTGTAGTCTGGATTAGTAATCTATTGAGCTGGTGCGCTTTCAATTAAAAGGGGGATGACTTCATCATGAGTTCTCTCTCTCTCTCTCTCTCTCTCTCTCTCAAAATAAATGTGTAAGAATGTGGTAATCTTAACCTGAAAATTTTTGAAAATGAAATGTTTCAATACACCCTCCCCTATGGTCGATGGGTCCTTGCCTTTCCCTCAGCTACTAAATGTTGCAGGAGCCAGACTTTAAAACACCTTAACATGAGCCTACATTCTGACTTTGCATATTTTCAAAGAAACTGTCATCACAAAGCAAGGCAATGACCCCACAGCACATTTAGGCAGCAGCTGGAAAAAATCCAAAGTGTAACGTTGCGTCATAAATCCTCCTTCAGACACAGCAAATGTCCAGACTTGGTGATGAAAAGTGCTGAAGCTGGCTCAGGGGAATTTCTACAGGCCACATTGTGCTGTCATGTATTTTCATCGGTGGGAGCTTACAATTACACAGCATTTTACAAACTGCCTCTTTGTCACTGGGCACAAATCTCCCAGCTCACCAAGGGGCTGTTTTTTACTACAGGATTCATAGAGATTGAGAAACTTCAGCTGATATTAACACTAATCCTGATCTCCTTCCAAGTTTTAAATGATCTCAGAACAAAACAACCCTTCTGGGAAAATAGTTATTTTCCTAGGCAGGAGGGATGATTAAATAAACCAAATGGGTAAAGACAGAACTAAAATAAGTAACCATATACACTATTTTAGTAGGAAAAAAAAGTCTCTCTCTCTATAATTAGTTGAAATGTTTTAGGCTGGAAAGGGTTTGCTTAATTAAACTTCCTGACTGTGGCTGGGAGATATTCAGTACAGAACTGTGCATTTTGAAAGATAAGTCTAAGTGGCAGCAACTACTGTGATGCTTGGTGCGGTCTTCCCTTTGGTAGTTTCCTTTCACGCTAGTACTAGGTCTATATTTTTAAGGTTTTTGGCTCTTATGAATTTCTGCAGTAGTAGTGAATGTCTTTATTGGCATTCCAGGCAGGTATGCCTGCAAAAGCCGCTCTCTTTTTTTGTACCAGAATCATACTTTGTAGTAAATTACCTTTTTTGTGTGCACAAAACCACTGGATTAGCATATAAGTAATAAATTACGAATGTGAAACTATGACCCAAACACATCTTATATATAAATGAAAAATGTCTACCCAGGTTAGTAAAAGCTATGTTTATGCGACACCAATACAGCTGGACAATTTGGGGAAAAGAAAATGTAGTCAAAACAGGTTGTGTGGGAGAAGTTACATTGGCCAGCTGCCTCGGTATCATGTATACACAAGCCAAGAGTGGCAATTCAGTCTGGTTACCATACCCACGGGGAAGCTTGGTAGACAGAACCCAGCCCCCACATGCCCAAACACGGCACGACAACATGGCATTTACTTTGACGAGCAAGGAGGAATAATCAGGGAGGAAGGGCATATTGGTCCTGACTCTGGGAGATGGTGGCTGAGGACATTGTACACTTCTTTTTAAGTTTCCAATAACAGATCTGGAACATATGAAAGGGCCGGCAGTCTTTCGAAATGCAAGGTTCAGATACTATTGCACCACCTCCTTCAAATAGCCTGCAAGTTCTGCCAACATTAAATATGAAACGTCGTGTCATAATAAAGATCGAGAACCTCAGGTTCTTTCTATTTGAACATATGCATGGCTCAACTAATTGCAAGTGGTGCTTTCTGAAAACTTTGTGTTAGCGGTTTGAATTCCACTTGTGTTATTTTTGAATACTGCCACACAAGAACTAAAAATCTCTGTCATTTCTTAAAGCGTTTAAACAAACAATATTAAAATACCATCTTCCGTCACATTGAAAGGCAGTTGGATATGTTTTTCCTCCATATTTACATATACAGAGTTCTGATCTAGAAAACCAATACAATAAACCATTTTATGTTTTAAAAACAGGCAGTCTTTGGTGACGCAAAGGCAGAGATTTTTTTTGTTACCTCCTGCCTATTTCGCTCTGTCTCATAAAGTGAATATTGTTGGCACTGTCAGAAAGTTCTAGATACTGCTCAACAGACAAAACAAAGTACCCATCGTAACCTTGTACCCTCCCCGTGCTCAAAAGCTGCTGCTTCTCCCCCTCTGTCCATGCTCGAATACCTTCCTCCCCTTCTTGCAGCCTTCTCTGCTCCTTAGTCCAGGCCTGAGCCACCGCGCGCTGTCTGGCAATCTCCAACACGTGATTCTTTTCCTCTTCCACAGTGGTCCCATAGCGGATGTTGAAGCACAGAGCCCCATGCTGGAGTTGGATGTCTGCAAACCGTCTAGTCCTCCCATTCAACACAGAAGTCATCTGGGACACAGTGACATTCACACCATTCTCTAGAATCCGCCTCCCCCCAGTGTTCCCGATGAGCACCAGGTCTTCCTCTAGAGACCCAAGCTTAATGAAGTAGTGAGTGTCCCTCCCCTCTATGGTAAAATGGAGGTTTTCCAGGTAGTGAGCATTATTGAGAATGGCAGCAAGCCGCCTGCTATCTTCATTGGCTACTCCTATGATATCGGCGGTTACTATGCCATCCTTGATGGCGAATTTTATACCTTTTCCAAAAACAGAAGGAACAGCGGCAAACCTTGGTTGTTTCCCTCCTTCAAGGCACCGCCCATCATGGTACCGGGGAGTCATCGGAAGTTGGTCCAAGGAAATGAAATTTCTCAGCTGTTTCTGGAGCTCACACTGAATACCCAGGATCGTCTAGGAAAACAGAAAGGCACATGGTCAGTGCAGCCCAGGATACCTGTCCTAGGCTCAGTCACTGTGGAGAGGAAAGACTTGAAAGCTCGTTCCTTCTCTTGTCCATCGGCTGGCTTGTGATTTCCAAGCCAGCCAAATTTGGAGTTCTTCATCAGAGATTTTGGAAAGAAAAGACAAATTAGGTGACTCAATCACCTGGCATATATAACTACATATATCTATATCTATATCTATGTGTATATATATTCCAATATCTTGGTGAGTTAAGCACCAGGAAGCAGAATCGCAGAGCTAGAAGGCACTTCAAGTTAAGTGGGTCAAGATCCCTCCAAACAAAGACATTTCATTTCCACCAATATAAGTAACATTGACTAGCTGCTATTACTGTAAGTAGAGTAATATGTTAGGTACAAAGAGATGCATAAGGCAGCATTCTTGCATTCAAGCAGCTTATGACCTTATAAATAACAATACAAATCAGCAAGAAGTTCATTGATCTTTTCACATGGACTTAAAAAAAAAACCTCTTTATTATGGGAATTTTCAAATATACTAAGAAATAAAAAGAAAAATGAACCTCCAAGTATCCATTACAAAGTCTCAGTGATCTTCAACATTTTGCTAAACTTTTTTTAGACCTTTCAATTACTAAAAAAGCAGTTATACATGTTTACAAAAAAATTATATGTATTTACAAAAAGGGGTACACCTGTAGTACCTTTTTAAATTTCTTTTCCCTTATAATTTTTTATACTCAAATTTTAAATTTGTTAGTCATTTTTTTGCAAACAGATACTTCTATTTCTTTCAATTAAAGAATAAACTCTTTCTTGCTTTCATTTTGTGCCTCATACGCCTGATAAAATTATCTGCTAACTCTTATTTTTCCAGAGATTTTATCCTGTAATAGTTATTCTTTCTTTCTTCATTGTTCTTACAGACTTTATCAGAATAATTTAGTTCTGTCATTCCCATGCTTTTATTGCACTATCCTCTAAATTATACTGTAGTCGGAAATATGATGTTTTTATGTCTCATAGTGAACCATTTGCCCTATCTAGAATCCACAGTTGCCTTTGGTAACCAGTTTCAGAACGTTAAAAGTTCAGTTCCTCTTGGTAAGCTACCACAGCGGTCTCCAAGTCACATCAGTCTCTCCTTTTCCAAAAGCTCCAATTCCCTGATCCTTTCCTCCTGGAAGCTTGTTCTCTAACTCCTCGTTAATCATGAACATTTTTGTGACTATTCAAGAAGATTTAACACTTCTTGTGCTGGCTATTTTCTGTGCCACCGCATGAAAGGTATAAGCATTCAATAAAACACACACAGCTCCTGAACTACTGGATATATTTTAATGAAATTTTAAATGCATAGAGATTAAAGCTTCTAGACTGAGTACGATCAAAGAAATAGCTCCTAATAGTTCCAAATAAATCCACCGTGGCGTGAAAAACCGGAGACTAGATGAACACGTGAATACGTGAATACGTGAGCGGGAGCAAAAAGTGTTAAAACATAAGTCGGTAAATATATGTCAATACCATTTCAAGGCATTGGATGCTCTTCTGTATTTTCGGTTAAATGGAGACGGTAAAACTTGTACTAACCTTTCCAGGATCCCACTCTTGAGTTTTTGTTTGAAGCTGTAGAAGCTCATAAGTTAATTCCAAATTTTCCAATTCTGGTTTGGGAAACCCAGGTAGAACATTGTGTAACTGGAAACCAAAGAGCTCCAACCAACTTCCAATGTCTGTAAGACAAAAAATTGAAAAGAAAAAAAAAATTATTCAAAGCCCACACTTTACAACTTTTGTGGAAGACTTTAAAGAGGTTTCTCCAGTCTTCATTATGTTTAGTCAATGGGAAGCTTGGATAAAATTCCCCCTGATATTACCCACCCTACACCATCCGATCCTCTCTTTATAGGGAAACCTTTTCATTTGTGAATAACCATAGAGACAGATTCAGTTTACTACATGGGCATTCTTAATGTGGCAGAGGTAATAAGGCCACACAGGCTACAATATTAGATTTGATGCACGTACAAGCTTCACATTTTCTTTTATGAAATTATTTGTATAAGCTTTTAAGAGTGAAAGCAACACAGAAAAAGCTTAAAAGGAAAGAAAAATATGCAGAGATGCAAAAGCATTATCTTTCCTTCCAATTTGCACAGTTCTGCTCACTCTAGAAGACTAAGGAAGAGAGTGCGCAATAACTTGTGGGCTAACAGGCAGGAAGAGGAAGCAAATTTACAAAGGCATTGAGATGATGTGATAAACACTATTGAGTTATCTCAAATTTAGCATATAGTTTGACACCATGTAAATACCTGTGGTATACTTTGCAACATCTTGAATTTTGCCAACTGGGTAGTTATTTTCAAAGGAGTAGAGGTTGAATGGCTTAGGAAGGAGATTCAAATGTTTCCATATGTGATGATTAGGTGTCGTCCATCTACCAGCGATAACATCGTAATCCCTTTGCCCAAGGTGCACTAACTTAGTAAGGAAATCATAGAGTCCTCCATGAAAACCAATGATGACCTGAAAGTCAGGGTAAGTGTCGTGATAGATATCGCCATAAGGTGTGTACAGTATCTCTTTTATCACCTGACCTCGACTGCTGAATACAGCTAGCGGAGTGCCTGTATTATCACAGGCTACGTAATATTCTTCACTACTGCTTAGCTCCATGGCAATAAGGTGACCTTGGAGATCATAATACAGAGATGTGATCTCTGAGCTTGTGTGGTTGTACAAATGAGTGACTCTTATGGGGTTGGCAAGATCTGCATAAAAGAACTGGAGATGCTGCCCCAGGCTGGACTTACTGGCGACGCGTCGCCCAAGCCCATCATAGTAATACTGCACAGTCCAGCCAGAAGCCTTATTGTAGGCTTTCTGCAACAGACCATTGGAATTATATTCAAAGATGTCATTTCCTCTCTGCCTCAGAAAGCCATCTTCATCCATCTTATACTGAATTTCTCCTAGCCTGGTGATGCGGTCTCGGAGGTCATATCGGAGAGGAGTAAGACGAGCGCTATTTCCATGGCTTAAAAGGTTGATATTTCCATTCAGATCGTAACTATAACGCCACTGGGTTTTATCATTTACAGAAACAGTTTGAAGCTGCCCATCAGCATCATATTCATAGAAGTATCTTGTTATATTGGCATCTACTCCCACTCTTATATCACATATTACCATGCGACCCATATTATCATATTGAATGGTCATCCAGTAGGCAATTGCCTTTAGGATTTCATATTGGACTTCAATAACTTGTCCGTTGGCACTGAAGATCTTGGTGTGCTTCATCATTGTCGTAGTTATGACTTGATTTAAATCATAATTAATTACACTGAATTTTCCAAACTGCTCTGTTCTACCAGAGACATCAACATATCGGTACAGATCTATGGGCAAAGGAGTTTCATTTATCACAGCTTGCATGCTGGTGACACGGAAGTTATTGTAGCTGTAGTCAAATCGTGCATTCACAAGACCTTCCTCACTGAATCGGAAAATCTGGCGTCCAATAAGAGGCCCTGAAGGAACCAAAACAAAATAATAAGAACAAAGCGAGAGGCTTAATGGTGAACAGTCAGAAGGGTCCAGTGCGATTTTCTTTACATCCTAAAGAAAATATTAGAGATTGACCTCTGATGACATGGCTGGGCAATCATCCCCTAAATACATAGTCTCATAGCTGTGGTTACCAAATATGAAAAACAAATTTAAAATGCTACATATTATATCTGTAGAATAATTTGACTATAGGAACTACAGAAGGAATAACCAATCCAGTAGCTGGGGTGATGAAACTGACATTATAAACAAGCTCTCTTGTTATAACAGCTGAAAAAAATACTTCTAATTCATTTAACCTGAGCTGCAAAGTCAGAGGGTCAGGTTTTGACAAAGTCCAGCATTCAAGTAACTGGATTTGGACATTTTATAAACTCAAAGGATGAACTAGATTAAAGAGGTCTGACCTTTGATGATATTTGGCCATCAATTGAGGCTTATACAGGTCACATAAGGCATGGGTTAATTTTAGTGAGACTCATATCTTGCAGCTGCATCTTTGGAAAGAGTTCGTGGTAAGTAGCAGCGGGTACACAGTTAGACTAGGTACTTAGATCTCAACTTTCTTGAAAGCTGAGAGAGGAAGAGAAGTACACTGTATGTTTTTAAGAAACCAACTTTCATGCAGTGTATAACACACTTTTAATTTTCAATGGAAGATAATTTGATAGCTATAGTGCAAATTCGTTGGGTTGGGGTTGAATGTCTATAGGTTCATGCTTCTATTTCAGACTGTGGCCAGCAAGTTTAATAAGAAATTTGGATGTGTACACATTGCACCCTCTCACAACAAACCTGTTTGCCTGTATCTGATGGTGCAAATGAAGCCATCGTGCATCAGATGTATTGTCTTAATCACTCCAGAAGACTCTTCATATGTTAATGTGACTTGAGTGGTATCGTAGAGGATCTCAGACAGCCTTGCTTGCTTGGTGTATTTATATAAAACTCTGCGTCCTGTCCCTAGATGCAGGTTCTGTAGCAGTCGGCCATCTCGGCTGTAGTCTTGAATAAAAGAAGTGCTGCTGTCGGGTGGGGTGTAGATGTTCCGGTAGTAACCCACTGAAAGCATGGTTTGTAAGCTGTGGCGCACCATACTCGGCATGGTGACAGAGAGCAGACAATCTGATTGGTCATACTCAAAGATGTAACGCCGCTGGCTATGTAAGAGAAGCATCACGGACTGAAACGAGACAAAGGCAAAGTAGCATCACATGTACCACCAACGCTGAGGAGATGAAAGGAAATTCACATTCATCCATTCAATACAAATTTATCGAACACTTACTATGTGCCAAGCACTGCAGTGGGTCCCAGTGGATACAGCACCGTGCAATAATGGAATCTGTCCTCTTAGAACTTACAGTTTAATGGAGGACAAATAACCACGTGACTACCGCGTAGGGTGAAGTGTTACAGTGGGAAGTGCAGGGTGTTAACCAAAGGCAGAGGGAGAGCACCTCACCCAGACATAAGAGGTCAGGCAAGGCTTTTTGGGGAAAGC
Organism: Scalopus aquaticus; assembly: GCA_004024925.1. Taxonomy (NCBI): domain Eukaryota; kingdom Metazoa; phylum Chordata; class Mammalia; order Eulipotyphla; family Talpidae; genus Scalopus; species Scalopus aquaticus. Next base: position 80,086 of record PVIJ01001741.1, read on the forward strand.
AACATCCATGTTAAGACCTAAAGGATGACTAGGGGTTGGTCAGGTGATGGCAGGGAGGCAGCTGGGTGCAGTAGGGAAAGAGTTCTCCTGACAGAGGGAACAACATCATGAGGGTCTGAAATAGAAAGTGAACATGGATTTTTCAGAGAGTGAGAGGAACTGTGTGTGGCCAGAGCAGGAACGTATTGAGGAAGGTGTTGATTAATAGCAAGAGATGAGGCCCAATTGGGTAGGCTGGGTCAAATGATGCCAGGCTATGTTTGAACTGAAGCCTGTTGGCAACAGGGAACCATTAAAAGCAAGATGAAGGCGCTTGCAGAGCTGGGAGAAACAGTCAAGTCGGTAATTCTGGAAAGGTTACTATCGCTTCAACGTAGCCATAGATTGCCAGAGGTAAATATGCCACTTATTAAGTTATAGCTGCCAGAAAGTATTTATTGACTTCACTTAGATGTCTTCCTGAAAAGTTGTATATAAAATATTAGTATTGCTTTGCAATTCATGTTTTACACTACATTAGAGAAACCAGCTATAAAAAAATGAGAAATTCTCTGGGCATGCCCCCCTTCTCCCCTCAAAACGCCCTGAACTTCAGGAAGTTGTTGAGATATAATTCCATGCATGTAATAGGTGGTTCATAGATATTGGTTTATCTTATTTTAATTTAAAATATAGACATAAAGGAGCATTGTTTTATGGCCAACTCAATCCTACTTCGAATTAATAAATATTTAAATCGAATTTTTTAGTAAAAATAAAAACATTTATCCCTGAAGATTCTAATAATTCAAAAGGGAGCTCTATCCCTCTCTCCTTGAGAATGACTTCACCAAGTGAAAAGATTTTTTTCTGAAGTTGGCAGTATCTTTTCATTTTGTACATAAAAATTATACACATATTTGTGACCATGAATCACGCAGAGCAACAATGCACATTTAACCCTTCCACATATGAAAGTATATTCTAATATTGAATGTGTTTCTCAAAACTGCATATCCTCCCTGCCCTTCCGAGAATTACTGATTTCCAATCGCGTGTCACGACTGTGAAGTCACAGGCAGCGCGCTTTTGCTCGCGCGAGGTCCGCTTTCTTCCTCCCCAGCAAACACCCTGCCGGTGGATATCGCGTGTGCAGACGCTGTCACCACGTTACCCGTGGGCAACATGCAGCTCTGAAAACCCTGCTGAACACAGGCCAGGAGATGGGCATGCAGACATGAAGGGAAAACCACTTCCTTGACCCAGGCAAACTCAGAAGAACGGGGAAAGGAGGGATTCTCCTTTGAATGAGGGAGCAGGTGGAAGCTGGCCAGGCCACAGGGGCTGCACACAGGAGTGGGTGGAAAATGCCTTTGCATTATCTCTGTGCTGAAAGTCAGATTTCTCAGCGCCTTTCCACTCTCTTCTGTCAATTTGCCATGGACAAATGACATCTGTCACCTGTGACGCCGGCCAGGGACAATGACCATACGGCTCCCACACATTATCGAGGAGCAGCCTGCCCGGGCCATGCCTTTTCCAGTCACTGTAGCAGCCCTGCCAAACGTTTATAGCACATCGCCATTGTGCTCGCTCCCGGGCTCCCGTCCCCCGCGCTCCAGGAAGCCACCGCCTGACCCTGTTCCTGGGTGGTGCTGATGGCTGTGCTGTCTCCAAAGCTCCCTGGTCTGTTTTAAGGCAAGAATGTGGATGATGTGATTAGAAATCTCGTGAATGCAACCGTTGTCTTGCCAGAACGCCACTTAGCTCTCAGTTGGCTGCTTTTCCACTTTGGGTGGGCATTATTATCAGTGTGTTCAAAACAATGCTTATGGGTCCATCCAAAGACCACAGCACTACTGCAGGATAAAAGGCCATTTCTTATTAGTCCAAACAATCGAGTGTGAGGCTTTTAATTTTTAAAAATTGATTGTAGGACTCTAAAAGAGATCATTGTAAAGAAGAAGAAAAAGAGCAGTCATGGCTGTGTTTGAACAAGGATATAAAATTTGAAGAGGGAAAGCATTAGAAAGACCACAAGATGGCAGTGTGGGGCCACCTAGAAGCGCCAGCCAAAAGCTGCATTCTGTCCCTCCAGGCAGCCTTTGAAATTTCCAGCTCCAAAGAGGCAATTTTGTGTAAATGTATCAGACCAAAGCATCTTATTAAATGATTATAAAATATATTTAAATGCATTTTAAAATTGAAGTTCTTAAGAATGATTTTAGGAAACTGAAAGATTTACATTTACTGTAATACAAAATTTTAGCCCCACAAGTCTTCAAAATATAATTAACTCAGAGAAGTCTCATAAATCAAGATAGAGAATTAATGACCACATAGAGAAAATTTAAGAAACAATAATTGATTTTTTTAATACAGAAGAGAGCATTTAAGCAACCACAGCTATTACCCAAATAATTATTTTTCTCCTAATGGCTACAAACCATTGTGCATGAAAATGCTACGCATGCATAACTTTCGCTTACTCTAGAAGTAGAAGTCAAATAAGTTTCACAAAATTTGTGCATGTTAAGGTAAAATATCTGCAGTTTCTTTTTAATATATTATGGTATAGGAATGGCAAGCAAATTTACAGAAGTAGTTTGGGGTATTAGAAGGTATACATTTTAAGAATTCTTACTTTAAAATATGCAAGAACCAGCCTCTTTGTCCTTGCTTTGCCCCCCACACACAGTGAAAGAATGTGCCAGCAAAGGTCAAACGAAAGAGAGTTCTGAAAAGAGCACAGGGAGACACAGAACCTCATCCCCTCATCCCCTCACCCCCTCACTGGAAAAGTAAAATATAAATTGGATTTTGGTTAACTCAGTGTTCTTTCCCCTTTTCCCTATAATCACAATTTCAAAGATGCTTTAATTTCCTTTCTTTTTTCCTGTCTTCTTCCCTACCTCCCTCCTTTTTCCCTACCTTCCTTTCTTTTTTCCGTTTTAATTTACCTTCAAGTAGCAGCAAGTGCCAGTACGTTCTGAACTTGAAAATAAATACTTAAATGCACTGTTTAAATGGAAAGAAATTAACTTTTATCGAGTGACTAACTAGATGTGCTGGGTGCTTTATATTCAGTTATTTCATTTAACCATCATATCTGTTCAGTGAATTAGGTATTATCACAGGTAATACTCATGTTAATAAAATCACTATCATGATAAATGATTTTTGGAAAGTAAAGAACCATTTCACAATGATGTGTTTTGTACGTCCTGAGTGTTGCCTAATAGGATTGCTGATGTCAGGGGCTACATCTTAATTAAAGAGCAAATTAAATGTGAAATCAAGAAAGGGTCAAAAGTCAACCAAGAGGCACAAGTGATTTGACTTGTGTCGCTGGCCAGTAAACTAGTCTTTGGAAGACGTGAGGGCTTTTCTTGATACGTTATTCTGGGTCAATAAGGTCTTATTTCTGTCCACTGCAGGCAGTTTTCTTTGTTTTGTCTTGAAAGAAATATTGCTAACTAAGTTTCTCTTTCTGTAGAAAGAGAACTTATGTGAAGTTTGCTTCATGTGATTCTTTGTTCAAGTAAGTCTGATGAAATAATCAGCTAATTCAGAAAAGAGAAACAGTCAAATTCCTCCACTGGTATCAGGGAAGAGGCTCCGTGATTGCATGCAGGGCTGAAATCAGTTTTCAACAGGCTCTTTTGTTACTGTAGAGACAGCCTAACTAGAGAGTCTTAGGAGATGCCACTGCCTCCAGGCAATTAGCTCATTGGCCAGACTCTAGTGCTAATGAGGTTGGGGTTACGAGTTCAAGTCCATGTGAACGTCTGAAGAATGCTGGCTCCTTCACTAATCACATGTAGAGCCAGCGGAGGCTCAGTGCAAACCCATCCTCACTCTTGGTAAAACGATTCAGCCTATATTCTGCTAATAATCAGTAGCATTGTTTTTTCTTCCATAAAGGCCATCATTACATGCCTTTGCCTTTAGGTAAACATACCACCTAACATTTGGATTTGGTTAATTCTGTGACCAGTTTAGCACTTCCTGGATCTTAGTCGGAATTCTGCTAATCATTCTTGTCATCAAAATTCAAAAGAGGAAAGAAAGACCCATTCCATGAGATTCAGACAGTCCCAGTGTAGAGTGCACGGTATACATTTGATTGATTCCCTCAGCATGAAAGGACACAGGTGGATATAGCAGGGGATTTCCTCCTCTATCCTGGCTTCCAAGTGGATTTCTACTTTATCTCCTAGGAATTCCCAACTTGGCAAATTCCCCAGCGACAGTCTCTGGGAAACAGTACACAATAGCTTAACTATGACATACAACCACTGGCACATTTTTTTTTGTAAACAAAAGGGCTTGGTGTCATTGGGTGCTCATAGTGAAGTTTTGCCTTGTGAGCTCTGAACTCGAATGTCTTTCTTAAGAACTGCTAGGGGTTGCCTCATATGGATTACCCTTGAATCCGCAAGGAGAGCATTTTTCAATTTTCCCAGAAGGTAATTCAGGACTGTCAAATTCAGTTGAATGGGTAGATATGGGAAATAAGAGCCACCATCTTAGGACGTCAGGAATTGAGAGGATAGAGAGCAATTTCTCTTACTGTCTTTTGCTACTGATCTGGCTGGAAACCATCTTACTGTGTGTGGGCTGATGTTTGATAAATGGTTCTGGTGTTGGCATCAAAATCCTTGTCTATTCTGATGAGAGAGAGGCCATGAGTCTCCATTACAGTTGCTGCTGGACACTTACTGCCTCCAAAGGACTAGGACCAATGAGGCACCCCTGCACCATTCCCTTAGACTGGCTCCTGGTGAAAATTAGTCCTAAATGCACACTACTAAATTTCACTGACTATCCTAACAAGATTAGAATTCCTTATCCTCTGTGTAAGAGGCTTTTTTCCACAGCTGAGATACATTAACACACAATTTTATAATTTTCTGCCTGTTTTACCTCAGTATGAGCTTTCATAATAAAGATTCCTTTTCAAGAGCATGAACAAATATGCTCAAATGACGAGAAAACGAAACCATTATTCTGACTTCAGTTTGAAAGAGTACTTGGCAGAGTGTGGGTTTGAGGAAAGCTTTCAGCTGAGAGGCAGCTCATCCTCACATGCCCAGTACTGATCTGTGCTCGCAGAGGAGCAGAATCCAGGCTTTTCTCCTGCAGGCCCTCACCAAGGTGGGCAATTCGGGCCACTTCCAATATTCTCACCCAGAAATTCAGAACTAGTTTGTTTTCCTGACACGCTTACCTTTTCTAAGTAGGTGTAGCTCCAAATTTTCCCATCAGCCCAGGTTCTTGAAATGATTTTTCCACTCTGGTCATACTCCATTTTTTCATTCCATGTCCCTCTTTGAATAAATGTCACCAGTCCGGAAGGTGAATACGTGATATTCACTTCATTATATCTGCTCACGGGAGACCAGAGAACAGGTCTCCCTGTCTGGTCATAGAGGATTCGAAGGGTGAATTTCCGATGGTCATCATAGATCTTTCCTGTGCGAGTGATATGATCGAAATCTATGGAGAGCAGGTTTCTGTTATGGGCCTACAAAAAAAGAGATAGGAAATACATTTTAAGCACCGCCACGGGCGCCCTTATCTAGCATGCTCACAATCTTAAAGCTTTTCCTGATTCTCTAACAATAGGGTCTCTCTCGCCTTTGAATTCCCATGCTTCGTGTTCCTCAGATGATACTTATCTTTATTCTCCCACCAGATCGTACAATGTTGGAGGTTAGTGGTTATGTCTTAACTCCTGGCATGTGCTACATTCTTGACATATGGTCGTTGATGCTCCCCCCGCCAAGTCTTAAATGCCCTGACAAAATTCTCAATAATTTCTTTATGTGAGTCAGATGCTTATTTAGAAGTGGGGCTTCCTTCTCTCTTTTACCAATGAGTTGGCTAGAATATAGAATGGTGAATTATTTATGGAAGCAGAATTTTTTTTTAAAAAGAGATATATTGTGTCCTTTTTTATTTATACAGATTTCCTTCTTTGGCTTCTTTGTGGTTTGGGGCATGGAGTTACATGACCACACCTATCATAGGGAAACTCAGGCGATACCCTAGCAAAAAACCCCACTCAGAAACATTTTCATGAAGGCCGGCTTGTAAATATGATGGCTGATGGCAGTCCCCCTTGTATTCCCAAGGGAAGGGGGTGCCACTAAATGAGCTTAAAGCATGAATTAAATTTGAATGCCAACTTTAGAAACAAGTAGTAGTTTGGCTTGCTTCTAGTTGCTTCCTTGACTGCATTTCTTCTGTGAGCCTCGAAATCATGTTGTCCTAGAGCGGGCAACCAGGGACCTCAGCAGGGGTCCTTGACTGAGGAAATTCAGCTGGGCCCACAGAATATAACTGCACAACCAAATATAAAAAAAGTTTCAAAATTAGCAAAAAGACAACCTTCACTGAGTTTTCAAAGCAACTAGATGACTGATTTTCCTCCTGGCCTTCAGCTAGCAGTGTCAATGTTTGGTTGCCCCAGCAGCGACCTCTGCAGCGACGGGGAATCATAATACCAGCTGAAGACAGTGCTGGGGAGAGGGCAGCTTCAAAGGAGGCGTAGGTGGGAGGCAAAGGGTAGGGGGCTCTTACAATTTGCTTTATTTTAGTGTAGTTGCTTTGTTTATTTTATAATTTTTTATTTGACAAGAGTCTGACTCACAAAAAGTTGCAAAAGTTGTACCCTTCACCCAGCTTTCAAAGAACAGGAGGGAAGGACTGCAAGCATTAGTAGCAGAAAGCAAGGCCTGGATGAAAAAGGAGAGACTTTGAGAAGTGTAAGAAGTAAAGAGAGTCACAGACACATCAAATTAGCTGCATGTCTGTGTACCAGTCACTTCTTCTGCCAGTGCCTTCATTCTCTTATCTGTGAAATGGGAGTGACATTACCATTTTACACCACAGAGTTGTGCTAAGAATAAAAAGAGATTTTCATATACAGGTACCTGGTGACATGTAAAAGTTACATTACTAATCGTTATTTTAGTTAGGTTTTTGAATAGGTCCAAGTGTCAGATTCTTAGGTGATCGTAGCTTGATGAACGAGATTTCTATTTGGAGGCATTGTGAACCTCCTGGACAGAATGTTAAATAGCTGGCTAATGAGGTAAGGGGTAAAAAAACCAACATTAGTATTTGACTACATTAATCATAGTTGGACCAAACTGATTCACGAGTTATTCATCTAGACTTTACTTTCATTTTAAACTATTGTGGTCAAGGATTCCTTTAAATATTTGGAATTTACGCACTGTCTCCAAAAAAATGCGCATATGCATATACATGAACATTTTCAATAAAATCTCAAGGGGCCCTGAAACCCAAACATGAGTCCTCCAGGAGTCTTAGGAGTCCAGCTTCACGGTGCTGGTGCAGAGTTTTAAAAGATGTTACTTTTAAATCACAACAAAGCAAAACAAAAATAAACTGACAAATATGAATGAGAGACATTCTGCAGGGAAGGGGGAGGGAGAGGGACCAAAATGAGGACGGGAAGAGCACAAGGGTCTACGGTGATGGCGCGGGTGAGCTGGTGGTGGGAATTCTAGGGAGATTACACCTGGGAAAAGAACGAAAACATTGTACAAAAACGAACAATGATGTAAAATATATATAAATTTAAAAAATGAATTTTAAAAAAGATGTTATTTTTTTGTGGTGAGAAACAGTAACAGGATTTATTTATTTTTTTTTATATCTCTTTTTTTATTCATACTTTTTACATTATTGTGTATTCCCCATAGGTTTCCCACCACCGATTCACCCGCGAACCATCACCATAGTCCCTTGTGCTCTTTTCTACCCCTTTTTGAGCCCTTATACTCCCCCTCCCTTGCTGAATGTCTCTTTCTTGTTTGGTTCCCCTATATTCCGTTATACAATGGAATACTATTCAGCATTCAAAAAAGATAAACATATGCAATTCGCAGCAATATGGATGGGGCTAGAAGGAATAATGCTCAGGGAAATAAGCCAGAAAGAAAAGATGTTATTTTTAAGTGGAGAAATATTTTATCAGTTCCAGGTGTACAACATAAGGACTTGATATTTCTACATACTGCAAAATGATCACCACAATCAGCCTAGTGAACATCTGTCACCGTCTGTAGTTATAGTTTCTTTCTTGTGATGAGAATTTTTAAGATCTCTCTTAGCAACTTCCAAATATACACCACAGCATTATTAACTGTAGTCACCACGCTGTACTTTACACTCTTGGACTCATTTATTTTATAACTAGAGGTTTGACCATCTTTGCCCATATTTCCCACCCCCCAATATCCACCTCCCTATCCTCCCCACCTCTTGCAACCAGAAATTTGTTTTTTAGATTTTTATTTTTTAGATTCCACATACAAGTGAAATGCAGAAAGTTTTTATTTTAGTGGCCTTGATGGCTGCAAAGTCAACATTCTCATTTCAGACTCTGGTGTTCCCTTGCTAACTTTGCTTCTTAAAATAATCTTCTCAATATCTCCCATGATAAATGGACATTTTTTTCATTGCATAAAAACTGGAAAATATTTCCCATTTTCGTATTATCTATGTCCATACATTTAAAGACAGACTATAATTAGGATTGCACTTAATGTTTTAAGTCCTATTTTTCAGCTAATGCTTTATCTTTGGCATTCCTCATGTCACTAAATATTCTCAAAAAGTGATCTTACTGGGGCCTCCCTGGTGGCGCAACGGGTTAAGTCTCTGCCTATGAAGTTATCTGAAGCCACTGCAGCACAAGTTCGATCACTGGCCAGGGAGATTCCGAAATGGAACAGCAGACCTCTCCTGCCTCGCCCGCTGCTCCCCTCAGCAGTGCGTTTCAGTCGATCTGCCTGTTCTGCTCCCCTCTCTGTCTCTGGTGAATCCTCTTACCAACCCACACCTCTGGCCTACATCCCAGTTCTTGTATGCATAAATAAAACAAATCTTTTAAAAAAAGTGATCTTAATGGTTGCATAACATCTTCCTACATGATAAGAATTTATCCTTTCTCCTATTGTTGCAAATTAGTTTTCATTTTCCATTTTTCTTGCATATCTCATATTTTGTTGAAGTTTTGTTATTTCCTTAATATAGAACCCTATAAAGAGAAATTGCTGGGTCAAAAGTGAAGAACATATTAGACTCCTGATGCAACTTGAGATATTATTTTATAGTGTGCAAAAGTTATACAAATTTATTCTCCCATTAACTAGTAGTGGGAGAGCCCATCTCATTTCGTCCTTACTAATATTATTATCAGTGATTTTTTCCCCAGGAGAATGGGGGAATGGCATGTTACTGTGTTTTAAGTTTGTATCTACTACGAGTGACCTTGGATCCTTAACATGTATTGGCCACACATACGTCTTTGATGAGCTGCCTACTCAAGACTTATGCCTATTTTTCTATTGGGGAGTGGCACTTTTTAAAAAATATCTTTTGGTTTCAGTTTCTTCATCAGTCACATGCTAATGATATTGCCCTTAATTTTGAGCTTCTGTGAAATCAAACCAAACCTATCAAATGTGCCATGCCATGAATTCTATCTAGAACACTAGTGATTAGCTACTCAAATTATTTGGGGGAAAGTACTTTTAGTTGCTAGGATAGGTTTAATTCAGAGAATAAAGTCACAGATTGGGAACCACAGCTTTTGAAACCATCTGTAGCCACTGTGTGTGGTGTTGTAGGGCATAAATACACATTAACCTGCTGCTATCACCTAAAAAGTGATTGAGAAGCACATATTTTCTGTCTTTTGATATGCAGGGCTTGGAAACCTATATGAAACCAGGTGTTCTTTCTTCAACTACCTTTCCTGTGGTTTTATAGGCACATATCTCCAACTGTAATACTGTTCATTTACAATAGCTGTAAAATGTCCATGTACTCCCAGAGACGGTTGTAACTGTTACAATTTATGTTATAATGATAGTTAAAGAGCCAAAGTAACAAGTGATTTCCAGTTCAACTAAATTTGTGGTTTTATTTGTCTGATAGATTAAGTTTACTACTCAAGAACACATTTCTTAATAAAGTCATTACAGTAACACAAGCAGGAATCACTGTGAAAGCAAGCAGAGGAAAACTCTGCCTAATGTCCTTCTGCTTGTCAAAACTTCTGCCACCATGCTTCTCTGTTTCTGGACAATACACTCTGATCTTCACATGTTGCTGAAACACGAGTTTCAAAGTCAAGTTTGGAAGGTAATGTAAGATTTGGCTAAGAGTTGAAAGCGGATGGAGTAGTTTAAAATGCTACAGAGTCCCTTTGAGTCTCCTGTGGAAACTACATGTGACTTTTGAAACCATCTGTAACCACTGTGTGTGGTGTTGGAGGAGGGTGGGAAGGAGGATGCTTTTTCAGGCTCTCCCACTTGCTTTGTTAGGTGCCTCTACGGCAGGAATCAGGCCAGGTTGAATGCCCTCTACTCCTGGGGTCACGTTCAAGGTTGGGAAAGCTCCATGTTCACACAAGCACTTGTTTGCCTGAAAGACAATGGCAACCCTTGATCTAAGTGTGGGCCGTCAATCCTATTTCCACTTTTCCTCCAGTCTACACCAGTCCTTGCCTGGGAAAAGAGAGGGGCAGAGAACGAAAATTTGGAGATAACCCCAAGTTCAAAGAAGGTCTCCTTGTCAGGTAGCACATTGAACAAGACCTTTGAGGTTGGCATTGGATGAGAAAGCAGGACTGGCGTTTCTTTTGTCAGTCAGGGAAGAAGTATCTATGCTTTTGATTATGCTTTGGTTTCCCTTAATAATTTTTGTTCGGCTTCGCTAAGGAGAAGTAAGGAGAAGGGCTTGTTTTTTATTCATACGTGGACTAGAGAGGAAAGATGGACGAGTGTGCCCTGAGGAACCGTGGATGGAGTTGCCAGCAAAAATCAAAGTGCCTGCAAAGGGAGGACAGAGGCAGAAATGCCAAGGGAAATTTCCCTTTGCCTCTCTTCAGAGTCGTTTCTTGCTCTTTCCTAAGACTGTCTGAATTGCTTAACAGAAAGCCCTTTCAACCTTTCCAATTTGAGAGTCATTCAAATCTTATCTTTAATAGGCTAAAGATAGGCTAAAGGTATATTAGATTGATCTGTACGCAACGGCTGATATTTGACTGTTTTTGGCCTACAAAAATGGGCAATTTGCTATGAGTCAGCTGAACACACACACACACACACACACAAACACACACAGTGCTGAAAAAGCTACAACCATGGCAGTTAATTTTCTTTTTTCTACAAGGAAGAGAAGGCTGAGTTTTCAAGGATGCTGTCTAGCATTTCTACTCACAATGTAACTGAGTTTCTTGTTTAGTTTTTGCTGGAGAAGTTGGAAGGTGAATAAGTGAGATGGGCCAAATAAGTACATCACGGTTCAGGAGATGCACTGCGTTTAATTTCCATGAAGCTATGAGAATGGATAGAAAAGTCACAGTCTATTTTAAATTAGTACGGGCTACTCTCCTCTCACCAATTTCAAGGTAATTACTCTTTGATTATTAGAAGTCAATCAATACCATTCTACAAATTTTATTTTTTATTGATGTTGCTAGGCTGGCAATCAAAACCTATTTGGCCTTGATTTTATTTCACACAGTTGCTCATGAATGAATAGGACAAGGATTCAGTGCTAGCACCAGCCTATACTATGCCACCTGGAATTCCATTTTACCTTCTTTTTTTTCTTTTTTACTTCCAAAATACTTTCTTTACCTTACCATCCCACAGAACCTTGACACCACAAGGGATCTTAGGACACGGGCTATTGAGCTGGAATGCCTGGATTCAAATCCTGATATTACCACTTGCTAGTTGTGTGAGCTCCCTGTGCCTCAATTTCTTCATCTGTTAAATGAGAATGATAATAATAGAACCCACCTGATAAGGTCTTACGAGCTGTAAATGAATTAATAGATGGCGATGCACATAGTAAGACCACAGTGAGTGCCAGCTGCTGTAACTATGATTGACGATGATAATACTATAGTAATGGAGACTGCACAGCCCACAGTCCCTCACTTTATAGACGGGGAAAGTGGTGCAAAATTGTGGACATATCAGCTCTTTCTCCAAATCTTTCTTTTTCTCACCTGATTTCTTTTTTCTTTCCAAAGATTCATTTTTATTTATTTATGCATACAAGAGCTGGTGTGTAGGCCAGAGGCATGGGGTGGTGGTGAGAGGATTCACCAGAGACAGAGTGGGGAGCAGAACAGGCAGGTCAACTGAAGTACACTGCTGAGGGGAGCAGCGGGCGAGGCAGGAGAGGTCTGCTGCGCCGTGTGGGAATCTCCCTGGCCGGGCATCGAACGCATGCTGCAGTGGCTGGTGGTAGCTTGAAAGCGCTGAGACTTTAACCCCTGTGCCACCACGGAAGGCTCTCTCACCTAATTTCTGCCACATCACTTAACAAGGACACTTTTTGCATTATTAATTTGCTCTTGTTCGAATACTTTCCTGTTGGTGAATTCATCTGTGTAACCATACAACAGATATTTTAATTTTTTATACCAAAGCATTAATGCTTATCTACATGTGAAACAGTGTGTGAAATGATACTGTCTCTTTACTTGGCTTAGTCTTGTTGACCCAAGATTAACAAATACAAAAGCTTCTATGAATTGAAGACACCAAGACTCCTCTGACCCAAAAGATCAACTCTGCCCTGTGTCCACATGCCTGAAATCCCCCGTGTCAGGTGACTTCTTAGGGGTAAATCCACTGTTACTGGGGCTGAGAGCAGATCTAGTCTTCAGATAGATTAAGCCACCTGTAAGCAGACGCTTGTTTTTTCACCCTTTACTAATATTTTTTTTAGTTTTTTTAAAATGAAGTACTATTTTTCCTTACATCATTGTTCATTTGGGTACAGTATTTGATTTCTCTCCTCCTGTGTCGTGCCCATAATTCTCCCTCCACTGCAGCACCCACGAGCCATCACCATAGTTCCCCCTGCTTTGACCCCCTTCCCTCCCTCTCCCCTGCCATATGCCTCAGATCTATGGTCAGTGCAAGCAGATTCTTCATCTAAATGTTCACAAAAATAAATCCTTGTAGCAAAGCTGGGGGGAAGGAAGTTAAAATAGTGGGAAGCAAATGGGAACCCCAGCTCTGAGCAGCCTGAGTGCCCTCTGAGAGAATGGAGAGGGGTGCAGGGACCTTCCTGGCCGCCTGCCACATTCCCCATCATTTGTGTTTTTCGACCAGGCTTGTCTCCCCTTTCAGAGCTCTGATCACGCATGAACATTACGTGTTGTACTTCAAAAACAATCTTCCTCCTTCTCAGTTATCTTCCAGTAGAGAGAAAAAAAATCAATTGTGAGGGTTTCAGATTAGTCTTTGCTTCATTTTGCTTGTAAACACATCATAATCATCTTACTTGATTTTATGACTTTGGTTTGAAGTGCTCAGCTTCTTGGATTTTTTTTTTAATAGAGGAGGCTGCAGTTGTGGGGTTTGGCTGTAGCGTCACATCTCTGTCTGAAATCTTGTAAAGCGCTCTGGGATCCAATGCTGGGATAAGTCTCCTCCAACAGTATTATCATCCATGGACACAGCAAGGTGCAATCTGGCCAGTTCCCAGGCCAGTTTGCTTTTGGTGAATGTCCAATTCTTGAACAATGGCCTCTATTGTTATCTGCACACTAATTTCTTTTTTGTCCAGGGAACTACATTTATGGGGACAGATTGATGCAGCAGATGAGAAGATACATGGACTGGATGTAAAAGTACTTTGCAAGGAAGATGATTCAAACGCAACTTAGGTTGGGGGGAAATGGATTTTTTAAATAAATGAAATTTCAGGATGTTAATGTGATTTATTTCACTTAATGGAGCTGGTGCAGGATGGCCCAGAGGTAACAAATCCCTTGCCTGCTCAGGCTGAGCAGGAAATCACAATTCCCAGCAGTCTGCCTCCCTCACTTTGAAGGGGAACCCAATTTTGTATGAAAAAAAAATCACCAATCACTGGAGAAAAGCAACTCTTGTTGCTTTATCTCTCAGAGAGGTCTACCCCTCTCTTAGTTTTTCTTTCCAGCTAGAAGGAATCTGGGGTGGATGTGATAGGTAGCTTTTTGTAACGTAGGTCTTACCAAATGGGCCTTTAAATGAACCTGTCACTTTGCACCTGATCAATTTGTGTTTTATGACCTGCTGCCCAAGCACATTTGCAAATTACCATCACCCCTTTGTGTGGCTTTTCAAAGAGGAGCCCTCTGTCCCACAGCACAGCAGGGATTTCTGTATCGTTTGACTGTCAGAACCTGGATTCTGTCTCAAGAGCGCTGGTCCCCTCACTTGCTCTGGCTCTGGAATGGCAGCTCCACCAGGAGAAGTAGACGATTCAGTCTAAGGCCTGGCGGCATGTGAGGGCATTTGAGAGATCTTAACTTTTACAAGTATGCTTACAAATGGTCACCACATTTTTGGCCCAGGAAGTAAGTGACATTCTAAGCTTGCCCCCCAAAAGCTACCAGAGGGGAAGGGGACATCATATCTGAAATAAAATCAGGAGGGAAAGAGACGTTGTTTTGTTGAAATTGGATTTGCTCCTCCCTTTTGGAAGCATAGTCCCTTAAATCAAATATAGACAATCTGGGGAAACCAAGGCAGCAGTATGAACAAAAATGCCTAGGGATGGGGAGAGCAGGTGAGAATTAACCAGTTACACAGCCTCGCGCCTCCTCTTGCCTCTTCCACACTGGCCCTGTCTGGAGACCAGCCAGTTGTCCCGCGCCACCCACACTGGACTTGCCAGTACATTAGAGTCGATTATTTGTCTCTTTTTGTCAGCATTGAAATGAGGAGTCGGGTCCTGCCAAGGTGGCTCCAGTGAGTGGGGCAATGATTTATAGATTAATTATTTTAAGGAACAAGGCAGCACAGCATGATGTAGTGGAAAGAGTGCTGTGCCAGGCAACGACCTGCATTTTAGCGCTGCCTCTGATGCTTGAGAACTGTTTGGCCTTGGACACATCACTTAACCTCTCTGGGTCTTAGTCTCCTTTGCTGTAAATTGGGAATAACAACAATTGATGTTTGTGGTGCTCAAATAAAATCCTGGCTATGAAAGCAGTTTGTTAACTCTAAGTCCCTGAGCGTACATAAAGGATGGCTGCAGTTGTTCGATTTCGAGGGACCTGCAGAGTAACACCACTTAGCGAAAAAGGGGCTTCATTCTCCAGGCCAGGACCTCCAGAAGTACCTAGAAGTCACCTGGAGGAGAAGGTCCTGACTTTGTCACTCTTATAAGCCATGCCACAAGCCTTCTCAACTCTAGGACAAGAGGGGAAAAGAAGAGGTAAGTTTTAAATAGTATTAAGGAAATAACACTTCACTCTGCTCTTTAAAGCTAAACAGTCCCTAACTTTTTTATGCCATTAGCTTCTCAACGTTAAGAACAATGTGGGATATGATGTGTAAATGACAATAAGTTACAGTAGTCTCCTTCCATTATCCATGCTTATGGTGGGGAGAAACCATGGCAGGTTATCTTAGGAAGTGGTAAATCTCAAGGCCACATAATATATGATTTGGTTCATCATTCTTTCCTGAGGCTATACGCTGGAGGTGGCACTAACAGGTCACTTATTTGCTCTAATTTTTCTGTGGTGAATCCATGAGGTTGATAAGGTGTCTGAAGATGATTCTTCCTTTTCTCTATTATATCTTTATTTCACAGGTGAAGATAACAATGGCATTTCTTAAGTCACTTGTGAAACCAGATATCAAGGCGAGGTTATGTAACTGCCATCTGGGGTTCTATCAGGAGATCCCATTTCTAGGACTCTGAAAGAAACCCTCACTTGCTACACACACAGAGAGGCTCGACTATTTGGACTGGCTTCACGTCTCCATCCAGAGGAATAGCTGGTACATACTCTGTTAGAGACCAGGCAATACAATCAAACATACAAATTGACTTGTGAGGGCAGACAACTTTAGTGGCTGTTATAAAGAAGACACCCTGAAGTCTGTGTCCATGTGTCACTGGCAGAACTGACTGAGAAGTGACAATGTTGTCATTTGTTTTGTGCTTACTGAACTGCAGGACAGCTGTGGCCTCTTCTTGCTGGAGTTGGGTGGTGGGTTGCTGTTGCCCTCCGCAACCTAAAGATTACCCATTATGACTGTGGGTGAATGTTTACTGTGAGTGAAGAAAATGCAAGCATCCCAGGTATCGCAGGCATGACACAGGTGCTCAAAGTAGGTCTGGCCTCAATAGTGAGTGATTGCTTCCCTCAGGCTGGCAGTTGCTCTGGGGCTGCTATTGAATGCTGCTATATTTGGAAAGTTGGTCACATCATCTGAACACTGGTTAATGTTGAAGCAGGGACAGGCAGACACAGCGCTGAAGTATTTGTAGGCTTTGTGTGCTACAGAAAGGCAATTTTGACTGCCAGGCCTCTGGTGAACTGTGATGAACTGCGCTTGGTCAGGACTTGAAACCCCCCCAATCTTTCATTTTCCTCAGGTGGCTGTCTCTGAGCACCTCTAGCCCACTCTCAGGACGAGCCTTTACACTGCTGGCCCTTAGCACGTACTCGCGGCAATGACATCATTCAGTGATTTTGCCTTTGTCCGAAGGTTGCCTCCCTCACGTCTCATCTCCTCCTGTGTGTCTGCCCTTGAATACAAAATATAAAACTCCTGCAAAGCAGAGACCTGGGTCAACTGGTGGACCTGACAGCCATCTCCATGGCAAGCTGTGAGGGATTCTGGAAGGCCTCCTGACTAAACACATTTCTCCATCTAGACTTTCTTGGTGCCTGAAATTGCTACTATTAGAGCACTTTAGCTGGCTAATGACAAAGAAAGCTCCTATTAGAATGTTCATTTAAGGATACTGAACCATTATCAGCCATTAGCACCCTCTCTTGAATTAGTATATCATATAAGCTAGTCAGTCACCTAGAAAAGCTTTAGAGAAATGGGACATCAGATTAGGGAGGTGCTGCAGCTTTCAAAAAGAAAACAAGAGGTCAAGCCTTACCCTCAGCCTCCTTTCAAAAGCTGAAATGTTGCCTTTGTTTTGCTCCTTCCGCTGCCGCCACTCAATGAGGTTTGCATTGTGCTCTCCAGGCAGTGAGATGTTGCATTTGCCCAGGGTGGGGTTGACCGCCCCTGCCAGGATGTGCGGCTCTGAGCTGAGGCTGATCTCCATGCCGCTGGCAAAGGTGACGCGCAGGGAAGCGTCTGGACTCACCCGATAGGTACTTTGGGTATTTTCTATAGACAGAGGAGCAAAGGAAAAGCACAGGAAGCAGAGGAGAGAGGAGTTTAGCTTGAGGAGGCGAGTTTGGGAAGGCACGAGCAGGTGGACCTAACTGCTTCTGGGCTAGAGCGTCAGACACGCTCTGTCCATTTGGGTCTTGTTATTTTCACAGCTGGGGTAGCTTGCTTCTTGGATAGAGGACTCCTGTCAATTACTGCAGGCTGGGTTGTTGTTATTGTTGTTTTTCATTTTTAAAGAATTCCCTCACAAACTCCCTTTCTGACTTCTTGCATTGGCTCCACAGTTTGATAATCTGGGAGCTACAATGAGAAAAGTATGAAATTCGACAGACATCCTTACTGCCTGGGGAGACCAGCATAGCTGCTGTACCCCACAAAATGGCAACACTGACCAAGGGTGCCACTGCTCCTTTTGGAGCAGATCCGAACATCCAACAGTTGTGCATCTGGCCTCACAACCTAGCAGCAGAATGAATACTTAATGACCGGGCAGAGAGAAAATAATTTCTCTGAGTCTGTTTCCCCTCTAGCCTCCAAGCTATTCCTTTCAAACCCAGCCTACCTACTTACCTGCTTACTTTCTTTTTTTCTTTATTTCTTCTTCTTCTCTCTTGCTCTTACTCCCCGTCCAGTCCTTCCTTCCCACCCTCCCTTCTTTGTCTCTTTGTTTTTCTTTTCCTCTCTTTGAATAGAATGAGCTTTTAATGTTCTCATTTTACTTCTGTTCTTGCTCAGTGTATATCCTAATTCAAGCTTTTCATTTGCCACGTCAGTTAGAATGCTAATTGCAGTGGGGCCAGGCTCCTTTCCTTGAATAGAACCGAATCAGAGCCTAAGGGAGCTTTACAATCATCTGGGTGATGAGAAACGCCATGATGGAAGAGCAGACATGGGGGAAGTCAAGTCCCCCAGAGGTGTGGCCCGAGGTCCCTATGTGGATTTGTGAAAGGTTTTACTTTTATCTGGGTTTAGGCCTCCATAGCTAGAAAACAGAGAAGAGGCCATCTTCTCAAAGCGAATTCAAGTATTAATCAGATGTAGAGGTTTGACAGCAGAAGCTAAGCTGGGTCTTGTTAGAGTCAGGCGCATTTGGAAATATTCTTACCTTGTTTTAAAATATATATGGTACTAGTTGCTGTCAAGTTGGTTGACATGAGGACATTTTCACGGTTGGAAGTATCTAGCTCCACTTTTGTCAGCTTCTCCAGGTCACTGCGGAAGTTGCTGACCTCTCCAGTAGGAAATGTTGCATTGGTCAGATGTCCCTCGGGGTCATACCTGAGGAGTGGAACACATCCCAACTTTGAAGCCTCTTGGCAGTGATAACAGGCCTTTGCAAAATAAAAATCAGTTGGCAGCTAATACAATTTAACTTTGAGTGATAACAAGTATTATTAACCTTGTTCAGTAAGAAGAAAAAGGTCAGAGAAATGATTAATCAAACAAAGGTATTTTTTGCAGCTTCTGAATTCTTGATGACTTCCTTGAGCTGTGCTGTTTTACAGAAAAAATATATCTGGTAATGAATCACCAGGGTGGAAAACTGATTTATGAATCATATCCTGCTGCGTGCAATGTTGCAATTCGGTTCGAAACCATTAAATGCGCTGGACAATGAAACCCAGCAGAGGGTGCTGTTGGCAAAGGAAAAGGAGGCCCAAACGGCTGCCGAAGACTGAGCAGGCCAATAAACTGACTTTGTACTGTGAAAGGAAAATTATATTTGCTGCTGTTTAAGTTGCCAAATTTGAAATGAATGAATCATTCTTCCAACAAAATGAACAAGTGCAGAGGATAATGGAAACATGTTCATTAACACATTCTGGAACCCTCTGATCTCAGTGTCACTTAATTTTTTAATCTTTTAGAGTATAGTACATAATGTGCTGTAATTTGCCTATATGAGTCAGAGACAAAAAAAATAATTACCTGGGATAACAGGCAATAACCTATATCTAAAAATATAGTCTAGTGAGTTTACTTTTTTTAAAAAAAATTCAGAATTATTGGCAATCTCACTGTCCTCCAAATGGGAAGTGCTTCCCTGAAGGCTTTTGATGTGGAGCTGTTCTTTTATTGCCAATAGAACCATGAAAAATAAACACTTCATTAAAAGTAAAGACATGCACTTGGAAACCCATTACTGTTTTCTTTTCAAGTTGCAAATTACAAAATATTTAAGCACTTTTATTTGCTTTTAAAATGTTAAACAATTATATTCTTTTTACCCAAAGTGAGCAGGATACAGCCTGGACACAATGGCAGAGTCTGGCTGTACTGCCTCCTGCACCAATTATGCAAAATGGCACAGTGATTCAGTGTTAATCCATTAGGTATTAACGAACTCAGCCTGGCGAGTTGCTCAAATTTTAAAACCTAGACCAGCCTTTGGTAGGCTTGGGAAAGGTGGCTGGACCTTATTTTATAGGACACAACCGAACATGAGGCTACACACAATGCCACCTCAAGTTCAGTTCTGTGTGTCCTTGAGTGTGCACACACACATGCAAGCAGTTAAAACAGTTGTGCATGTAAATACAAATAATCAAACAGGTCATTTGTCACCATAGATAGGCCAAACCCTGGTTGTTTCCTTGGATGCACTCTTTGTTTGAAGGGATTGCAATCCAAATGGTTTCTGGCATGTTGTATACGATGCAGCTAAGTCCTCTTTATCAAGGAAAGGCTGAAAGGTGCTATTGGGGCCTGGGCTTAATGGCAAAGCCCTTGGCCCTGCACAGCCTGTTCTCCTATGGCCTGCTCTGGGGCTCAGGGGCGCAAGAAGTGGATCCGTGATTCGAGAGGAGCCTGGAAGGGACGCAGTGCCCAGCACGGTCCCAAGCCTGGTCTTCTTTCCAGGAGACGAAAACAATGTTCAGCCTTGACTGTCCCAAGGTACCAACTGACTTTTCCCTCTAGGGAGGCGTTTCCAAGCAGCAGACAGAAGGAAGCTGCCGCGTGCTTTCCTGACGAGGGAGACTATGTCCCCACCACCTGGATTACCCAGAGTGCTTTTCTGCTTCGCGTCCATCACCAGCAACTCTGCCTCACTGGTTTCTCTTCCATGATTTCTAAGAGGTGTCCTCAAGCCTCAGCAAGGTCACGCTTCATTATCCCGCCAGGAAATCTGACCCAAGAGGCTATGTGGATGGGTTCCCCGTTTGCGTTCCAGCTTGTGGCCCAGTTCCCTCTTTCCCAGCCACACACCTCTTGTTTTAAAGCCACATTCCGTGTAAAGGGGAGGGCAGTGACTGTGTCTACCCCTCAGGCAACACAAGATCAGGTGCCAACTGAGTCCTCCTTAAGCAGAGGTACAGGAGTCAAAGTCCCTATGATCCTTAGCAGTCACCTGGGGATGAATCTTGCTTCCTAACTCCTGCCTCTACACCCCAAACACCTTTACCACTCAGTCACCAGTGCTTTTGGTCTGAGATTATACATTTAAAACTTATTCCACAGGCACATCCTTTGGTGCAGAGAGAACATACTCTGTTCCCATCCCCGCTCCCGAAATTGCAGGAGTATATTTGGAAAGGAGAGCTAAACAGTCCTGGAGAAGACTGTAATTACCTGAATAGATCTAGCCGGGAGGCTGCTGCCTGCTCCTTCTCTGGCGAGGGAGGCAATGGTGTGCCCCGTGGCTGGGTAGCTACAAAATGACATTGGTGGGTTTACCGTGCCCGGTAGGCATCCTTATTTGAAAGCATCCATTTTGTCTTTATCATAAAGAAAGCACTGACCCACCAACATACTCTGCAGCCCAGTTCTGCTAGTCACCATCAAAGTCATCATATTCGGTGATATCTTTAAGGTGGTGGTGTTAGTGAAACAGTCTAAAAGCTACCCAGAACATTCGAAGCCTTTTCAACTTTGTCAGTGGATGGTATCGGACTTTTTCGGGGGTGGTGGTAATTGAGATGGGGGTGGGAGATGTGCCACGTCCAGAAACAAAGAGAATGCAGAAGGCCGAAGATCAAGAGATGGCGGAAATGCACAGTCTCCATCGAGTGGAGGGCTTCCCACCCGGGGCAAAGGCCCGAGGAACTGTCAGCTCAGTCCGGGGGACCACGGTGACAGAGCTGACACCGTGGCCTTGGTCGGGGACCTTTTCAGTTTAGCGGAGCAGAAGTCGTAGGTGCGTGATCATTTACATAGCGCTTGGTCAAAACACACAGGCCCACCTCTGTTCCGTGGGGTCACTTCCAAAGGAAGAGCAGCTGGTAGGTGAACTCATCAGCGGGTAATTCCCACAACTTTGGAAAGATTGCTCAAAAGTGGATATGAAATGAAGGCAGCCTTTGATTTCCTATAGCTTGCTTGAGTTCTTTTTTTCCTCCCTCCATCACAGGGGAATGCATGTTTCCAGAATGAGTGTCAAAGAAACAAGTTTAATCAAAATCTCTTATGCTGTGTGTTTCCCTTTGGGGGGGGGGGCGCATCCTTTGGTGCAGAGAGAACAAGCCAATATTCTGCAACTGATCTGATCCCCTCAGGCCATGACATGGTAGCGACCCCCTTTCCTTCCGCACTTGCTCCACTAGGCCTGCACATTCTGGCTGGGGAACCAGGCCTCCGGGGAACAACTGTTGCCTTCACAGTTACCAGAAGTGCTTTTGGGAAACAGAGATTCACTACCGCGTTGCCCCTTCCTGTTGGGATTTAACAGAGTTCCTCTGGCCACGAGGACACACGTGTGTCCCTGTGCAGCAAGGGAACATTTGTGAAGGAAATTTGAATTCATTCTTGTCCTTGCAGACCATATGATTTAGCTGGGGAGATGATATCTATACATTATTAAAAGTATACTTGTTCTGATATTTCCTCATAAGGGATAGCCTGCGCTTTCCCTTGAGGTCAATTTAAGCCAGAGCTAACCCGTGGAGTAAAAACTAAAAGCTCCTCCACACTTGCTTTTAAGAACACATTAAAGATTATAGACGGGAAATTCATTACGCATTTAAAAAAAGGAAACAGATCCTCTTTACCCTCTCATGCTAGAAACCTGACCAACTTAATAAACATTCTTTTGGAAAAACTGGATTCTCTGTTCTTCACCAGTGACTTCATTTGCTTTCTTGTGATTCAACTCTGAGTCCAAAGTGCCCTTCTAGCTTCCTTTGTGCTTCACTCATATCACTCTTGTGCTAGGTGCTGGGGAGAATGCTGAAGGAAATTCAAAGTCTAGGCGGGGAGATAAGATATGCATACACATCACTCCACTACTAGAATAGTGCCCTCAACTTCCATAAATAAGGAGCTGCAGAGGTTCGGAGGCGGCAGAAATCATTTCCAGCTGGACAGAACAGAAGAGAGGAAAGAGCAGGAGGTGGTATTTGAATCCTGGAAGGGAGGGAGGACCATACCTTGATAGCTAGAGACTGGGGAGGGGGGAGGCATTCGAAAGAGAGGCCATAACATGAACAAAAACACAGGTGGATGAGAGAACCAGATTTATCTGAGGTTCCTCGAGAAGGGCAGTGAGAGATAGGGCTGGAGAGACATGTGGAAGCCAGAGCAAGGTGCACCTGGTGCGGCGGGTTCTGGAAGCAAGCAGACAGTCTGCAGACAATGGAGAGAAACAAAAAACCTTTTCAGGGGGACAGCAGTATGTTTCAAGCAGAGCTTTGGTGGCAGAGTATCTTGGAGTCCGAACTATGGAGCAGGGAGACCTGTTGGGAGATGACCGCCTTAGTGTGTAAGAGAAGATGGTGGCCTCTCACCTTGATTAAATGTATTGTAATTGCCTCTCATTGGGAATTATCTCGCTTGCTTGTAAACACTCCAGTCTTTAGAAGGAGAGCACAGTGTCTCATTCAGTTCTTTATTTTCATGTCTGGCACGGAACAGATTTTCACTACACGTACTTTTTGAATGAGTGGAACAGGCTACCAGGGGAAATGGAAGGAATAGGGTGGGTGTGGGAGTTGGGGTGGCTAGAGAGCGGACAGGGCTAAGGCTGGAGAAGTTGGGAGGCCAAGACTGGCTCACGCAGATGTCCCGTGCAGTGCGCTCCTCTTCCCTACCAGCTTCTCATCCTCCTGTCCACTCCCTGTCTCCACTGTAGTTCTCCTGGTATGAACTGAGACAATTTAGCCTGCCTATTCCTGATCCTTATCAAGGGCGTAAAGCACCAGGTGCAGAAAGCAAAGGTGTTGAGGGGTGACTGACTCTGGAGGCCTGAAGCAACACTAGACAATTCTATGTTCTTTTGACTTAATGGAAATCCTTCACCTGCCTGGGGGGAGGGGACTGGATCAAATGGTGCCTTAATCCCTCCCTACTCTGAATTCTAGAAAGCACTGGAATCATTTCCATGTGTTTGGACTTTTTATTTACATAATCATTTCTGCATGGGAGTCACATCCTACGCCCCAGCAAATATCTCACCTCGAGACATGACCTGTTTACCTTGCCCCCTCCTCCCACCTCTAATATCCTCAGGGAAGAGAAAGAATCCCTCATTAGTCACTTCCCATAAAACTGAGCATTAGTAAAACAGCCCAGAAGCTACCTAGAGCATTCGATGGCTTTTCCAACTTGTCAGTGGATGGTGTGGGGTTTTTTTTGGGGGGAGGTGGTAATTGAGATGGGGGTGGGAGATGTGCTAAGTCCAGAAACAAAGAGAATGCAGAAGGCCAAAGATCAAGAGATTGTGGAAATGCAGTCTCCATTGAGTGGAGGGCTTCCCACCCGGGGCAAAGGCCCGAGGAACTGTCAGCTCAGTCCGGGGACCACGGTGACAGAGCTGACACTGTGGCCTCGGTTGGGGACCTTTTCAGTTTAGTGGAGAGAAGTCTTTGCCAGGGAAATGCCTGGGGAATGAGCAAGGGCATCTTGGCTCCTTGTGAACAAAGAAGGCAGGCCTGCTGTGAGAGCTGCTGGTTTCCTCCCAGACCTCGCAAGGGCAGGGAACTGCATTTAGGAGGCGGCCAGCCTCTCAGGCCAGAACCCCTGCCTGGTTCAGTCAGTATTCCTGCCTCGCCAATCACCTCGGTTAGCCTCTTCTCAGTGGCCAGCTTTCCCCTTCACACTCAGGACACTTCAGGGCAGTCGAACATCAAGTAGTACGTGGGTTGTGTAACTTTATTCTTGGGTCAAGTCAAATAGAATCATAAAAATCAATGAATGATTTAAACTACCTCGCACTACACAAGTCTTCATACCACCACAGCACAGAGGCATTTTCAAATCCCATTCAGAGCATCCTGTTCAGGGTCCTCTGGGTAGTCTCTCCTCTCCCTCACCACGGATAATTGTGAGTTAGATTGGTTACTGGCTTAGTTACTGCTACATAGCAGTTCTCCACCCTGCCAAATCTTGCTTCTGCTCTGGTCTTTCTTTTTCTGTCTATCATCTCAGAACAAAATTTCTATTTCCACCTGCGTAAACAATTTGTCCCCTTTGGTCACAGAAGGAAGACTGCCTCTTAGAGAAATGCTCAAGTTCTTTTAGGAGGCCAGCTAGCAGTGGTGGGGTCACCCCTCTACTGACCAGCATGGCTCCAGTCCTGACTACAAATGGTATGTCTAATGTTGTGTTCCACATTTCAAAAGAACAAGGAAATACTCAAAGGAGTGTTCAGAACTAGCTAATGCACTGGAGGAGAAAAGCAAAGCAGTCAGATTTTTGCACAGAGAAGACCACAGAAGATTAGCTACATTATGAAGGTTAAGAAATTGCTCTTTCTAGATGTACGGGCAATAAGAGACAAGGGTAGTATTTCCTTGGAGTTTGCTGTTCAGCAACAGAATGGATTGCTTCAGAAGGAAGAGGAACCTTCTCTCAACAGATGCTATTTTGATCCAGAGGGTTTCAGCATAGTTCTGGCTGGAATTAAGAAGGTGGAAGAAGGAAAAAAATAGATATTCAGCCTCTCTGTCTCATGATGCTATCATACTCCTCTTTTCCTAATACTTCAGGGGGGAGATCTTCTTTCTAGACATTCCATGACCATTCTTATGAGATCAAATCCTCTTCCTTCTTCTGGAAGACAAAGGGGTAGTAACAGAAAGTGCACCGAACTAGAAGCTCAAAGACTCAACTCTTGACCCAGTCAACCAGCAATGTGAATAGGTAAGCTACTTTCTTATTTTGGACCTCAGTTTCCTCCAGATTCAGGCATCAGGTATCCTCCTTAACTACACTCACTTCCATGTGGATCTCATGGTTTTCAACAAAGTCTAAAGATTGGTGGATGCCAAATCTGGACCTCCAAATTTCAAATCTCTAGGTGTCCCCCTCACCTCCATCCAATTGCCTACTTGATATTATCCGTGGAATGTCTAACTAAACTGAGCACATCCCAAATGGAACTTCCAGTCCCCACCCAGTACAATGTAGTCCTCGCATAGTCTTCCCCATCTTGGCAAAAGGAAAGTCCAATATCCGGTTGCTCGGGTCAAAAACTTTGGAGTTATCTTTGATCCCTTTTGCCCCTATACTCCAATTCCAGTCTGTAAGTACTAATAGCTTTACTTGGAAAATATATTTAGAATTTTATCACTTCTTACTGCTCCCATTCCCTGGCTTTAAGTAACCATTTTTGCCTAGTTTCCTGCAAATGCCTTCCCTCAACCCCACAATTAGGTTTCCTGTTTCCACCATATAGTCTGTCTTCAGTACTAGTGATTCTTTAAAAAGGAAGTCAGATATCACTCCTACACTCAAAACTCTGCAGTGGTTCTACTTTTACTCAGAGTAAAAGTTGGAGTCTTTACAGGGGACCATAAGACCCTACATGAAGTAGCCCTGGCCACGACATTGATTTTTCTCCCCATTACTCTTACTCCCTGTGACTCTATACACAGTGGCTACCTTGCTAGTCCCTGAGCATGTCAAGTGTTCTCCTGCTGCAAGGCCTTTGCACTTGCTATTTGAGTGGTCTGCAGTGTTATCATCCTACCTCCCTTCAAAAAACCACATGGCTCACTGACTCACCTCCTATAGGTTTTTAGTCAAATGTCACCTCCTTAGTGAGGCCTTCCCTGACCGCTAAATCAGAAATTAAAAACCAAAACCAAAACCCTTGTGCCCTGTTCTCTGACCCCTCTCATCCTGATTTCCTTTCTCAATAGAATGTATCACTCTCTGAAGTTCTGCCATTTTATATGTCACTTTCCATGCAAGCTGTATGAGGGTATGAATTATTCTGTGTTTTGCTTATGGCTATCTTCCCAACATCAGAACACTGCCTGGCACATAGTAGGTGTGCAGCATTGGTGAATAAATAAATGAATGATTGAGCTGGTTGCTTTTTCTTTCTCTAATAGTATTGGGGTACAATTGACAAATAAAGTTGTATGTATTTAAAGTGTGCAGTGTGATGATTTGATAAATGAGTAAGTGGTTGAACTGATTATTTTGAAAACTAGTTAATACTTCAGCCATTTCTTGTTGCTGGACCCAATTTATCCATTAGCTTTTGAAATAATTGCCTAATTTCAGCAGCAGTGTGATGTCACGTGAAATTTTAAAAAAGAAATCTCATTAGAAACTTCATCATGGGCCTCCCCGGTGGCGCAGCGGTTGAGCGCTGCGCTGTGGAGCTGTCGGCAGCGGAGACGCGAGTTCGACGCCCGGCTGGGGAGAGTCCCATATGGTGCGGCAGACCTCTCCTGCCTCGCCCGCTGCTCCCCTCAGCAGTGTATTTCTGATCTGCCTGTTATGCTCCCCACTCTGTCTCTGGTGAACCCTCTCGCCGCCCCACGCCTCTGGCCTGTACCCCAGCTTGTATGTATAAATAAAAAATAAATCTTTAAAAAAAAAAGAAACTTCATCATAAGGGTAGCACATTAAAGTATGCAAGCTCTTGAATCAGACTGTTGGAGTTTGAGTCCTAGACTTTTGTGTGAATCAGGACAAGTGCCTCAGTTTCCTCACCTATAAAACAGGCACACTTGGTCACCTGGGCCATGTTGTCATTTGCGGGGATAAAGAAAAAAAAATAATGTTTCTAAATCACCTAGTTCAGACTCGGCATATAATAACACTTCGGTGAACAGTGACTTTTATTACTCTTATTAAGATGTAAGACAAATTTTTCAAAAAATAGAGGAAGACTTGCAAGAGAAACAACTGAAAACACTTTTCTTAGTGACACTAAAATAGCTGTCCAGCTCTTTTGTATAAGTGGCATTTCTTTGGGAAAGGATCCAAAATTTGAAGGCCAATTGTTTTGTCCCTTTCCTCATGAGGCTTTCATGGGACGGGATATATTCTCTTCATATTCTCTACATCCTCATAGAGTAGCCCCTCTTGGAACCCCTCATACTGCACTTCTCAGTCCTTCAACTTGAATCCATTTCAGACACTGCATTTAATTCCATGAATTATGTTCCCTTAGTAAACTGGTGAAACATTCAGCAATCCCACCCCACTACTGCCCTGCTGGCTTTTTAAAAAAAAATTATTTTTGTGTAGAAGAACTGGGGTGGTGTGGGAGTGGGGGTGAGAGGTGTGGGAGTGGGGGTGAGAGGATTCACCAGAGGCAGAATGGAGAGAAGAACAGGTGGATTGACTAAAATACACTGCTGAGGGGAGCAGTAGGTGAGACAGGTCTGCTGCGCCATGTGGGAAGCTCCCTGGCTGGGGATCGAACTCAGTCAGTAGTGGTGATAGCGCTGAGACGTAATCCCTAGGCCACCAGGGGGGCTCTCAGCAAGTCCCTTTGTGAGGAAGATGTTTGCCATGTGCTGGCAGATTACCTTGCTTAATGTGCGGACTTGCAAGTGTGCTTCCTAAGGCTAGGATGATGGTCTCCAGTTCTGTGGCATGCCTTCCAGTAGCTTGCTGTCAGATATACTTTGTATTAATTCCCAGTGAAATAAACAGATCACAGAACCAGTCAGTGGAGGCCCAAAGGTGCTGGACTCTTTGACTTGTGCAGGGACACGGGGAAGGCCCACGCCTGCTTAGGAGCACTGGCTCCACAATTCACAAAAGCAGCCAACGGATGGCGGCCTCTCCAGGGTTTGCTGTGCGTCACTCCCATCAGCTTTCCAGGTCCACTTCTTCTATTCTAACTTCTCTCTCACCTCCACCGCCACTTGCACAGAGTTGGGCTGGACTGGGCTGGGTACACATTCATTTATTCATTCATTAAACCCCACAGGGATCAATAAATACTTGTTAAACTACACTGCTTCTTTGCTGTCTTAGAACTATTGTCTAGTTTTGCCATTTAAATGAGAATTTACCTCGCTTCCCAGCTATGTTGTAAATTTCTTGAGTACATGGACTTCTACCTCATTCTTGTCTCCTGCAGTGCCGCGCTTGATTTTTCCTTCGGTCTGTTTTTATTATTGTGGGCAACAAAACTGCCCTGGAGAAGCTGTTCTGAACCCTAAGAGCTGGGCAAAATTTTCTCCTTGACTTTTTTTTATGGTGGTTGTTAGGAGAAAATAGCATGCAGTACTTAGCAATTACTAAGCCATTTTCCCACTATAATATGCTTTTAAATAAAAACCTGTCAAAGCCAGTGTTGAAAATTAGAAACTTACTCATAAACGGTGGTCCATCCGTTTTCATTACTCTTGGTCGCCAGCAGCCCCGTGTTTCCTGGGTAGGTCATCAAGGCCAGATTATAGCCTTGAGCAGACACTCTTTTCAGGACCCCATTGCTGCTTATGGTCAGCCAGTACACCTGCCCCCCTGGCACCACGAGCCACAGGGGCATACCGCCTGCATCACGGCGAATGTGCACGGAGTTGCCGTTGCTGCTGGTAATGGCACCCAAGTCTCCCTCGGCATTGTAGGTGAAGTTATACACGTAGTCCCTTGTTATCAGGTTCAAGGTGTGCAAGTGGGTTCCATTGACTGTGAACTGGTAGAGTTCCTGATCAGCAGGTGAAGCAATCTCATAAAGATTCATGTCATTTAGGTGGGCTTGGTTCCTGCTGATCGTACGAATTCGAACATTGCCAAGGTCGGCCACGTAGAGGGTACCATCAGGTGACACTGCTAAGGAGGAAGGGGCTTTCATCTTTGCGTCTTTGGCGTAGCCACCGTCACCTGTGGAAGAAAGACTGTGCAATAATTGTCATCACAAGCATTTATATGAACATACCTTGCACAGAAAACGCTGGGCATCAAGAATCATTTCAGGTGTTCATCTTTCTATGATTTCACTCATGTGTGGTATGTAGAGAAACCAAACAAATGAATGAACTAAATAGACCATTGGACCAAATTAGGCATTACAGGAGGGAAGGGGAAAGGGTGGGTAGATGAAGTAAAATAGGTTACTTGCACAGTGAAGGATACAATTGGACTTTTAATGGTGAACTTGATGTAGTATACACAGATGTTGAATTTTAATGATGCATACCTGAAACTTATATAATGTTACAATACAATGTTACTTCAATAAAATTCATTGTAAAAAGAATTATTTTAAAAGGACACACCGCATGCACCCCTTACAGTTCTGAAACCTATTATTCAAAATTCTTGAGTCAGTACCACTGTAAATGAACAGTAAGAGACAATTATCTCAGTTAACACCAATTTTGTGAAATCCTCAACCCTGCTGTTCAGTATCGTATTGCGAAATACAAAAACAACAAATAATGACAGTCACACAAAATTGGGTTGGAAATCCATGAGACTTATGCCTGCTGCTACCGGTAGGATCTACCTCAGGACTGTCCAATCCTACTGTGCCTGGAGGAACTTTCTTCTGTTAATTCCCATTGTCACATTGTCAAAGTACACTAAGTCTGTAAGTGTAACAGTGATTCAGAACATCAAATTTGACAGCTGGAATAAACATTTGATTTGCCTTGAATGAAAGCTATAAATTAGCAAAATAACTATAAAACTAATCGCCCAGGAAAACATTGGAACTATTGATGTAAAGTTCTATCGATCAAGTTGCTCGCTCTTGATTCCTCTGGCCCAAGGAAAGGCAAAGGTTAAGAGAAACATTTGGGACTGGATGAGCAGTTTAATAGGGCTGCACATAGCATGGAGGGATTTCCATGTCTCAGCAATAAATGTATCTATTGACATTTAGAGGAGTGTTTGCTATCTGGAATATCCACTCTGTCTTTTGGGGAAAAAGCTTTCTCTTTCTCTCTTTTTCCTATTTCATTGGTAGTAAAGGGCACTATTGATTATGGTGAAAGTTTTGGACTTGGAAAAAATTAAGTAGCAGTCTGATGTTCCAAGGAACCCCCATTGTGGGAGTTAATGTTGCCCATGTGTTCCCGAAGTAGTCTGTGCCTCGTCCCTCTGGGTTTTAATTCCCATATGCTGAAAATCTGGAAACCAGTCACTTAGGGGAAGGATTTTTTACCCCCCTTAGTTAAGTCAGTAAATATGGATTTTCCCTGATTACTGTTTTTTCAAAGTACATTTTCTTGATCATACATTTGCATTATGGTCTTCACTTTTTAGAGTATCAACATTTTTATTACACTAGTTTAACCTCAAAACAGCAACGTGTTAAAATGGAGATAGAGATCGCACCATTTAACAAATGAAGTGAGTCATGAAGAGGTTCTGGGGGCCACAAACTGAGTCAGTTGCAGAACAGCGACCCAATACTAGGCTCTCTGGCCCATAGCACATTGCTTACTCCACTAGCTCGTACCGAAGTTGACAAGTAACACTTTTGTTTTCCTTCTTACTTCTCTGATACACGTTTTTCTTTTGAAAACAGAGCGGGGGATCTGGTGAATTGCTAAAAAGGTCATACCTGAAAAACAGTCACAGTTGGGATCAATTTTGCAGTCACAGTCAGTGGGGGCACCGGCCATGATGGAAATCTCCCCATTGGTGGTAACTTGCTGAATGCGGTTTACTTTCCTCTCATCTGTTTCAGCTATGAAGAGCAGCCCGCTGTGGGAGATGCTGATGGCCCTTGCCGACTCCAGAGTGGAGTGAATTGCCACCTTGCTGACCAGGAAGTGATCGATTCCTGGCACCTGGCAGTGAATGGGGCGCCCCGCAATGATCCGCACGCGCCTGTTCTCAGAAATTTGCAGCACAATGTTGTTATCCAAGACATACAATGAATTGTCCATGGGATTGACTGCAAGGTCTGTTGGCCACTCTAATCGCACCTGAAAAAAGAACAGAACACACACCATTAGGTTACAATATCTTTCCAGGAGCAGCATTACCTTGAAAGAAAAATTGGCTTATTGGTATCCCCCCACCTCCGTCCCCATGAATTTCAGTAACATTGTTTTCTGGCAAAGTCGGGAGGGATAGCTGATTAAATGTCCTTGTAAACATGTATTATTTATGCCATGTCCAACACAGTGTAATTTTTTCTCCAATAATTTCAGAAAGATCCTCTGGAGCAGTGTTTTAGAGTTGGTCTCTGGACCAGCAGCAACAGCATCACCTGGGAAGTTGATAGAAAAGCACACTCTCAGGCCCCAACCACATCCTATCGAATCAGAAACTCTGGGGTAGGGCTCAGACATCTGTGTTTTAACAAGGCTTCCTATTGATTCTGATGTTCACTAAAGTTTGAGGACCACTGCTGCTCTAGGGCTTCCCTGTTGCTATGATACGCAAATGTCTCCACTGTGACATAAGTGCAAAGTCATAGAGGATTCTAGAAAACAGAGTGCTGGAAAAACCAGATTTTTCTCTATTAACAATACTTTAGGACAGGATCTCCCATCAGTATGGGCCTGGCATCCATCTTGGGCAACACTCGGGTACTGTTCATGAGTGGGTGATTTGGGAATATAAGTTCCAGTGCACTGCTGACTTAGTTTACCCCATTCTCAGCAAAGAAACAGGTGGCTTTGTTCTTTTGCTGAACATTTGCTGAGTACCTCCTCTGGGCTAAGCCTTGTGCTAGGCTTTGGGGATTCAAAAGAATACCACATCACTCCTCTGTTTTCAAATGACTCGTGGTCTAGTAGAGCCTTTGGAGAAGCTGTCAGTTAATTACTCTTCATCTTATGAGAGGGAGGCAGCAGA
Source organism: Scalopus aquaticus (assembly GCA_004024925.1). Lineage (NCBI taxonomy): Eukaryota > Metazoa > Chordata > Mammalia > Eulipotyphla > Talpidae > Scalopus > Scalopus aquaticus. Next base: position 112,215 of record PVIJ01001741.1, read on the forward strand.
GAGTATGAGAGCACTTCACCCAGATTAGGAGTCAGAAGGCAGAGTGTTCCCAGAGAAGGTACTTCCTGTGTACCTCCCTGCTAGAAGTGACCACTAGGAGAGGAATGGGGTGAAAATATTGTGGGGGGCGGTGAGGAGAGCAGAGTTGAGGGCAAACCAGTAGAGGGAATAGTGTGGTGAAGGTCTAGAAGTTAGAGATGGTATGGTCCATGCAGTTACTACAAACAGCTTCGTAGTGCTGCCATGGGCTGAGTATAGGGGAGTGGTAAGCAGTGACAGTCAGGAGGTAGACAGTGGCCAGGTATTAGGGACTGAATTGTTACCCCTAAATTCATATGCTGAAGCCCTAACTAACCTGCCTGGAAGACAGACCAGAAAGGAGTCAATGATAGGCACAGAGCAAAAAGGCCACTGGGAGACACAGTAAGAGGGTGGTCCTCTGTGTGAAGGAGAGAGGCCTGAGGAGAAGACAAACCTGCTGAGACCTTGAGGTTGAACTTTAAGAAGTTTCTCTTGTTAAAGCCACCAATCGGTGGTATTTTGTTTTGGTAGCCCTAGTAGACTAATGTGCCAAGTATAGGAGGGACATATATGTCTGGTCTTATTTCAATGGCTGTGGGAAACCACAAAAGAGGTTCAAGTAGGTTCAAGTAGAGACATAGTTATATTTGGGTGGCTGAGGGATCACACTGGCTGCTGTTGAGACCATATGGAGGAGGATGTGAGATGGGAGGCACCCCACTATTTAGGAGGCTCCTCTGTGGTGGCCTGAGTTAGGATGGCAGCAGTGGGATGATAAGAAGGAGATGGATTTGGGATGGGGTAAGGTGTTAGATGCAAAGGTGCTGGCTTGTTTGTGTGTGTGAGTGTGTGTGCTTATGTGTGTGTGTGGTGTTGCTTTGTGTCAAGTCCTATGCAGGTCACTGGGAATATATAGGCCAATCAAACATGGATCTACTTTAGTTCCTTTCTGGGCACAGGAGTTAGCCCAATGCCACCCTTGACATCTCCTTGATAGTGACTGTTTAGCACTGAACACTCTTCAGAGAACTATGTTACATGCGCTCTCCACCCCGCCATTCACCTATGCTGTCCCTTCTTCTTCTCTTAGGCTAGACAAGGGCAGAAAACTCTGTCCCATTGCTGGCTAAAATGTAGCTACTCTTCCTTTGGCCTTGAATGAAAGCCCAAGGAAAGCTTTGTTTTTCTCACTGAATCAGTCTGAAAACAAAACATGAACCGTGACTGTCATTCTGAGGCCCGCTATCTCCCTGGCTGACCCTCAGTAATGAGGTGCACAACGTGTGAGACCAGGCCCTCCCTCTATTTCTTCTCTTAATGGGGGACAACTGGTGCTGTAAAGAAGACAGAGATTGTCTTTGACCTCCCCTCTTGTGCCTTTTGGGGCTCTTTGCTTCCTGCCTCTATGTGTCTGTCCCAGGCACCTGGCAACCTCATTCTGTCCCCATGTCTCTGTGTGCCATCAACTTCCACCTAGGCTGGCCTTCTCTGGTCAGTACCATATGCCTCTGGGCAGCTAGGAATTTGAATGCTAATGGAGTGTAAAGCTGCGCTTGTGTTATGCATGTTCTACGGAGCCTTTCGGACTGAGGCCATTGGATAAACATCAAACACCAGCCTTAACAGCTCCCAGAGCAGTTCGCTGTGATGTGTTCCCCAGCACGTCTGTCTGAGGCCTTTGCATGTCAGTGCCCTGCCGACAAGAGGGAGAGGGAGCTCCTTCTCTGTCACGTGACTCCACCTTGGCCCTCCAGCTACACACCTCGCACAGAGCGCTCTGTCCACACTGGCCCTGTGGGGCTCAGTCCCCCAGGAAATAAGCCAAGGCTGACTGAGGAAGAGGAAATGAATTTATTTCAGTACAACACTCCCATTTTGATCAAGTCTGAAGTCAGTGACCCAGAAAAAACAAAGCTGGCAGAAATGACATTCTCATTATCCCCACTCTGAGAGCTGAGGCCATGGCGGGGGTCAGGGACGGCACACACCTGGCAGAAGCCTTAGAAGGACGTGCTTTGGATTCTGTTCTTTGCTGTCAAGGCTGCCTCTGAGATAAAGGCTGCTAGTTGAAAGATAAGCTGTTAAATTCTCCAACTCATCCAACCTGATTTAAGCCAATACCATCGGTGTCATGTTTATTAGATTTAATACTGCCTCAAAAATACACCAGCCGTTGTATCTGTTTGTTTTCTTTTCCATCAAATAAGTCACCCTGTGGCAGTTTCCTGTGACCAAAGTGTCCTTTGTGCTTCAGAGACACTTTCTACACCAGCAACACAGAGCCCCTTTAATTCCCATTTGATTTGGCCGGCTGACTTTCTGTGAGAGCCTCTCAGAGGAGAGACGCGTGGTCTCTTGGTAGTCTAGGGTCTGCCTTTGCGGAGACGGGGCTTTTTCACCTCTCTTAGATCGTCTCTTCCTTTTGTATCCCTCTCATGTTGTATACCCCCGTTTCCAGGTAGTTTCTGAAGGAAACTGTGCCTTAGCCCTACACGATGGAGGCACTGTATTTCTCACCAAGGCATTATATTTCTCACCAAGACATTTCCGTAAACACAACCTAAAATACACTCCACAACGGAGTCTTTGAGCCGATTCTGGCAGTCAGGGTTAAGTTCTATTCCTGCTCCAGGGACTCCAAAGTGATATGCTAATGAGATGGGGCTAAAGGTCACTCCTGAGGCTGCTGGCGTTTGCCCAAGAGGTTCTGCATGAAAATAAACACTTTGTTTGGCAGGGTACAGCACAAAAAGGAATGAGGGAGCAGCCGAGAAACTCTGGAGTATTTGCCTAGTGACCTGGCCTACAGGCAAACCATTTGGCCGAATTTGCGGTGCTTGCCCCACCTTGTGAAGATACATTCATTTGTTTAAAACATCAAAATGTATTTAAGCTAAACTAGTATTAAAGGTCACTGGCGTTGCTGCCAGCTGGGTGGGGGGAATGTGCCGATCTACCAATCACTTTCCCTGAGAAACAACCCTCAGCACAAAGGAGCTCTAGGGCGCATGTTAAGGCTTCACAGCACTGTGTCTTCTTCCGCTAAACGCAAATTTGCCTTGAAGGGACCTGACTCTCAGGTCAGCCAGTCCCATGGTTGGTTTAAAGATCCGGCTAATTGTGAGCTAAGTAGCAGTTTGTAAAGCAGCAGAATCCTTTGGGGGAAAATTCATTTGTAAAAGCAATATCTAAATATGAGTGCATGATTAGACTAAACTAGAAAACTTCTCAATTATAAGCTTAATTCCACACTGTAGACACAGATCATAATTTGTAAACTTGGGCTCTCTCTAATACTTCGAACGCTGGTTCCTTCCTGTACTAGCTGTAACCCTAAGCAAATGGGGGATGCTCTTTGAGCCTCTGGTTTCTTGGTCTGTAGCAAAGAAAAGAGGTTAATGATCATCTGCCTCCTTTTGGATTTACCGTGTGGATTAAATGACATAGTGATAGGAGGTGGTCAGCCCAGTGCCTGGACAAAGTGAGGGATAGTGAGTGGTGTTAACAGTAACAGTGGTCTCAGAGCTGTGAACCATTTGAGCTAGAAGGAACCAAGTGCAGTCACCATTCAGTGGAATGCCCTTTGAGCTCTGTTTCGCAGACTTCAGTTTCCATGGAACATCTCCATGGATTTTGCCTTACCACATACACCACTTGCACTATTATTGACTTAATACTTTTCTTTAATTTGACCTATCTTTAAAATATAAATAGGTTCTGCCCCTTGCTTTGAACCAGTCCTAATCAATACTATCTATAAAATGACAGGCCTACTCATGTGAACCTTCAATAAAAGTAACTACTGTTTATTGAGTACCTTCCTATGCGTCAGGCTCTTTCTATGGATTCTTACTTTATATGCTTTAGAGCGATGACTTGAGAAAGAAACTATCAATAGCCCCACTTTCAGATGTGTGTTCTTAGCCCCTGTGCCAAATGAATCCTCATTTAGAAGACTGGATGCATTTCTTCACGTTCTCTTTACCATGCCCAGTCTCCTCATTCGAATCAACCTAAAGGCTATTCCTTTGCAGAGAAGATCAAAGTTTGTTAGGAGTTGAGTGATTTGCCTTTCTCTTTGCTCTCTGTTATTTTTCACTATCCTAAAGGTAAATAAAATAGGTCCCTGCCCTTGATTAGTTTAAGTGGGGAAGGCACAGAAACAGGTCATTTCAATAGAGTGTGGTTAAGTGGCATGGCAGAGAGGGTGACATGAGAAGGCATCCCCATGGGAGGGCATTTGGGGCAATATTCCTAGAAGAAAGCGGTGAAGGTAATCCTGAAGGATGAAACAAAGGTATGGAGAAGAAGCAAGGTGGGGAGAGTGATCTTCACAGGCGAGAGGATGAATGAAGCACAGAAGCATGAAAGCAGATGGGAAGGGGGGAACTAACATCAGGGATTCCTGGAGCATAAAGTAGGGTAGGTCGTGGTAGTAAATGAAGTTAAAATGTTTTCCAGATACCAAGTTTCAGTTTCTCCACTGACACACTATTGTCTTTTGGTGGTGGTGGTGGGGGTCACACAATTGCTGTGGGAGCTGCCCTGTGCACTGTAAGATGTTTAGCAGCATCCCTGGTTTTTATTCACTAGAAGCCAGTAGCACCTCCTCTGAGCTGTGACAACTGAAAACGTCTGCAGGCATTGCCAACTCTCCCAGGGGACAAAATTCTCCCTTGTTGAGAACTGCTAGGCTAGGTCATGGAGGAACGTGTATGCCAGGGACTTCGTAGAGTTAAATCGGAGGTGTTGAAGAGTCAGTGAAAGTCTTTAAAATTGGGGACGATGTCAGATTAGCATTTTAGAAAGATCACTTAGGCTGCAGTTCGCAGGGGTTGTGGGGGACAGGGTCAGACTGGAAGAGGCAGATTGATGCAGGAGAACCAAGCTGGAAACCAACTATCCATCAGTATATTCATTCGCAAATATAGCCTTCCATCCAACTACCTGACAGATACCTGCATGCTTGTTTGGGTAGACATGATCCCTGCTTTCATGATGCTTAGCATCTGGCAAACTGCTTCTCATACTTGTTTTCATTTGCAAAGCCCTTTGAGAGTCTGATGAAGGTACTGCCTTCCTAGAAAAAGGCTCAGATGCAGAAGGAAGTGGTTAGGAGTTATCACTTCCTGGGTTCTAAATTCTGTGTTATTTGCTAACTGTGTGACCTTGGAGCAAATCAGTTAACTTCCTTGGGTAGACTCTGGGTAAAGAAATAGGTTCTCAACAATTTACTGTAAGAATTATATGAAAAAAATCGACATAAAGCATGTAGCATAGTGTTTGGGACACAGAGTTCTATAGAGGTTAGCTATTTTTTAAAAATTATGGAACTTGCTTATATTTCTTCTGGCCCCTGTCTAACTATTGCAATGTTCTCTTCCTTGCCAATCTCATGAACTCTGAAGTGCAATCGTACAGTCATGTTCTTTCAAGGTTCCCCCTGCTTCAATGTCACCAGTCCCTTCCTCCTTTTTCATTTATTCTATTGCTTGAGAATCCTTCTAAGCGATATGTCCTCCGAGAAATATTTGGCTTGTATTGGGATATATTATTTCACATACACTTGTCAGTCAATTTCATGCCTAATATTTTAGCTGCTTACTTGGATTACTCCACTGTTATTTGTAACCGCACTCTTGGTACAATTCCAAGTACAGAACATGCTACTTTTATCATTTTCCCTACTTCTGCCAATAAATGTCTATTTTCCCTATTGCTGGCACTATGCTAACTAAGACAGACTGGATTCTGCCCTCGTGGAGTTTATGGTCTTTTGCTGACTTCATTTCCTATATATTTCCTGTACACACAAGGGGTTGCTAGAGATATGGAGCAGCAGACTATTCAGTTCCATTCTATCCATTTCAAGAAATTCACTTCCATGGCATAGCCTCAAGGACACATCATTACTGCTATTATATCTTAGAATTGCCACCAAGTGCTAACAGCTTCTTGTCCTAGAGCCCAATTGCACTGAAGGAAGCAGTTGTTTTCCAAGAAGTCCTCTCTCCACTTCAAACACGACACTTGTAATCTCCATCATTTACTATATTTCCAGTCTTATGGTTCATTTGAAAAATGACTCTGATTTTGATCTTGGAGGCCTCTTTTATAGGAATTTCCAGGGAGACTTTATCTCTTTTGTAGTACAACCACCCTGGAGAAGGCACAGTGATGGGACTGAGCGTTCTCTGCCAGGTGTTCCACCAGCTCCGTGTTAGATTTCCCTGTGCTTCTAGAAGCTGACATCTCCACGTTGTTAGCATCACTTTTTGTCAGTTTTCAAATGGTCTTCTCATTCCTTGACACGGATACTGTCTGAAATTCTTCAAATTTATAAAAGGAGGAAAAAGCCATCTGGAGGAAGTTTGGTTTTCTGCTATTGGAAAGCATGATGATGCCTTTTGAGAGTGATGGCCCATATTGATCTTACTTTTAGAAAGTGGAAATGATTAGAAGATGAAATACACCAAGACTGCATGGACTTGTCAACTGGCAAATTATTTCCCATTATCTCAGATCCACACTCTGTGTTTTCCCTGAATAATGTCTGGAGAGTTTGAAGGACCTCTCAGCCTTTGGTCAAATGCATCAGTATGGTCTGCCTCCATGGGTGCCCAATCAGAATAACTGACACTTAAGTCGCATTGTTCATTGCAGATGAATAGCCAGGATCAATCCAATCAAGAGTTGCAATTGAACTGATCTTTAGAATCAGTCTGCTGCAGAGGTTATATATTAAATCACATCTACCCCAATGTTCCTGAAACATTTTGGATGTGGGGGAAAGAAAGCCGAGCGGAGCCAAGCCAAGCATAGTAAAACAAATCCTCAAGGTAGTCCTAGTGTATTTCATTTTCTAATAATTTCCACTTCTTAAAAGCAAGATCAATAGGGGCCATTACACTGAAAGGTGTCATCATGCTTTCCAACTGCAGAAAACCAAACTTTCTTTCAGAAGGCCTTTATAAATTTGAAGAGGCTCAGACAGCATCACGGTCAAAACAAAATGTTGAATGCGTGGTTACTAAAATGCCTGTGTCAGAGATGGCTAGTTCTAACTCTACCCTGTCATCTATTCATGCTTTTCTCCTTTGTAGGAAATCCTCAGTTTTTGATCTGGGCACACTGCTGTCTAGAATAGAAGCCAATCCAGCCTTTTCTTGCAAAGTCTCTGTACCCATATGATAAAGTTCAAGGCAATAAGTAGTAAAAGGAAGCATGGAATCAGGCACACTTTTTTTGTTGTTGTTTATTGAGGTCATATTATACCTTATATGTCTTAGACACCTTATATGTCTTAGGAGTACAGGTTCACACGTCTGCAAATATATGTTATCATACCACTCCCACCACCAAAGTATCAACAATCCACCAGAGTCCATTGTGTTTCTTCCAGTCTTTGTTCTCCTGCCACCCCTACCCCGCCCCCCTGCCCCTGTAGCCTCAGTTTTGCAGGCAGAATCCAAGGGTTGGTTGGTTTTGATTTTGTCTGATCTGTTACTTTGTTTTGTTTCTTTATCTTCTACATATGAGTGAAGATTTATTTTGCTGAGCAGAATCCTCTGCAGTTCTACCCGTGTTGTTGGAAATGGCAAGATTTCATGTTTTTTGTTTTTGTTTTTTAATATATAGCTGAGGATATTCCATTGTGTATGTACACCACATCTTTATCGACTCATCCATCCTTGGGCACTTAGGTTTTATCCAGTTCTTGGCTATTTTAAATTGGGCTGCAATGAACATGGGATGCATACGGGTTCTCAGATTAGTACTTTTGTATTCTTTGGGGAGATACATTTAGGAGTGGAATTATTGGGTGGTATGGCAGATCACTTTTAATATTTTGAGAAACCTCCACACTTTTTCATAGGGCTGGACCAGTCTTCATTCCCAGTAAAAGAGTAAGAGGGGTCCTTTTTCTCCACATCCTCACCAGCACTTGTTGTTTCTGGTCTTTTTGATATGGTCATTCTCACAGGAGCGAGGTGATATCTCATTGTGGTTTTGATTTGTACTTCCTTGATGATAAATGATAAAGAACATTTTTCCATGTGCCTTTTGTCCATCTGTATGTCTTCATTGGAAAGTGCTTATTTTTTTCCTTTTTATTCAGGCAACGTTACTTAACTAAACTGCATTGGTTTCTCACCTCAGTAGCTGTATAAACCATATCATGCCAACCACAAATGTCCAGTCACTCTCTACAACCAATCAATTATTCTGCCTATATTTTGATTGGGGTGTTTGTTTTTTGTTGTTGCTGATTTGCATGACATTTTTTATATATCTTGGGTATTAACCCCTTGTCAGATGAATGACATGCAAATATTTTCTCCCATTCAGTAGGGTAGCTTTTCATTTTAATGGCAAGTCCTTTTGTTGCCCAGGAGCTTTTCTGTTTGATGTAGTCCCTTTTATTTTTATAATCCACACATTTAAATTGAGACTATCAAAAAACCTATTATCAAAAGTAAAAGACTTCTTACAGAATAGTAGAAGATATTTACCCATCATATGTCCAACAAGGGGTTAATATCCAAACCATATAAGAATTCATAAAATTCAAGAACGAAAACCAAGCAACTTGATTAAAAAATGGGCAGAGGATCTGAACAGACACTGCCCCAAAGAAGATGTACAGATGGCTGACAGGTATTTGAAAAAATGTTCATCATATCTTATTATTAGGAAATGCACATCAAAACCATAATGAGATATCACCTCACACCTGTGAGGATGGCTAAGGTCCAAAAGAGAAGTAACAACTCATGCTGGAGAAGATGTGAAGAAAAGGGAACCCTTATACCATGTTGGTGGGAATGTAAGCTGGTACAGCCAATACAGAAAGCAGTACAGAGATTCCTCTAAAAATTGAAAATAGAAATTCCACATGATCCAGTTATCCTGCTGCTGGGATACAAAATACAAAGTGTAAAACCACTAATTTAAAGAGACATATGTATCCTCATGTTTTATTGTAGCTCTATTCACAATAGCTAAGAAATGGAAAAAACCTAAGTACCCAAGGACAGATGAGTGGATAAAGATGTGACACATATACACAATGGAATACTACTTGGCTATAAAAAAGATGAAATCTTGCCATTTGCAACAACACGGATGGGATTTGAGGGCATAATGAAATAAGTCAGATTGAGAAAGACAAACACCAAATGATTTCACTCATGTGGCATACAGAAACACCAAAAAAAAAAGAATGAACCAAATAAAACAAAAATAAATGTTTAGAATACAGCACCAAATTAGTGATTACTAGAAAGGAAGGGTAAAGAGGGTGGGTAAATCAGGAAAGAGAGGACAATTGTACGGTGAAGGACTGAACAGGACTTTTAGGGGTGAACTTCTATACAGATCAGGTGATTTATGATGATGCATACTTGAAACTTATATATTATAATGTAATATTACGTAGACAAAAAATATAAATAAGTAAATAAACTGATGCTTTTTGAAAGGCTACTAAAGAGAACTGACTTAGCTGAAAGGAGCCTTCTTTTGCCCTTTCTTCCATTGTGCAACACGGGTATACTGGTGAGAATTTAGCAGGTGTCCTCGATCACGATGTGGCCATGAAAATGGAAGTTATGTGCTAGGATGGCAGGACACTAACACAGGAGCCCGGGTCCCAGATGACAGCATAAAGCTGACATCCCAGTTCTGGACTATAAGTCTAGTCTGGCGGCTATATTGCTCATGTCACTGTTATGTTGTGAGTTTTCTACTGTTCTAAGCTGAATTTAAACACAATGACGAAAATGTACTAATAGGCTTTGTTCTTGACTGGTGCTACTAACTATACCATTGTGGTCAAACTGGTCTAACATATTTTGAGCTTGACATCTCTGGATAGATCATTGATATTTGCAAAGTTAAATCACATAGAAATAAATTAATGTCTGAAAGTGACAGATACATGTGGCAAAGTCCACCAGAGCAGCCCTCTGTTAAAAGATCACTAATTAAATTTATTGATTAGCCTCAAGCATTCTTGACTACTCAGTGCCCCATCTTTGGGTACTTGAAGCTGCTCTTCGAGCTCCCTGACTCATTCAGATCCAGTGCTTCCCCATTATACCGTAAATGCTTGTTTGCCATCCTATGTCCTCTAATAGATCTGTGAGTCCTCAAGGGCAGGGATGAGGTCTCATTTGTTTTTGTATTTCCAGTATCTGGTAGTACAGTTGGCAAATGTTTGTTGAATGAAAACATTAGTGCCTCATGCACTGTAATATTCTTAGTCCATCAAAACATTCAAAAATTATAAGATGTTAGTACTTTCTTAAACTTTTTTCAACAACCCTTGAGTCAGTAAATCTGGCTCCCCAGAGACCTACCATATTTAGTAGGAGTTGCCATATTTCCTTATTTAAAAAATGCATTTCCTACTCCTTCCATATTTTAACTTCTCTGAAGTGAGGTTGTGTTTTATATTCAACACAGACATTTAATGGCGCATTCTCCCCACCACCAGGCTATCAAATTCATGTTATGTCTAAGAATTCATGGTTTGTTAGAACTGAGGAAATACAGTATTTCTGTCTTGGTCCATGAACTTTGGGGATCCCTAAGACTTTCAGAGGTCTGTAAGGTCAAAACTATTTTTCTAATAATACCATTTGCCATTTATACTTTCTTATGAGTGTATAGTGGAGTTTCTAGAGAGTACTTGAGGCTAGTACATCTTTGTGAATCTACCCAAAGGACACAAAAACACTAATCCAAAATGATACATGCACCCGTATGTTCATTGCGACACTGTTCACAATAGCAAAGGTATGGAAGCAATCCAGACGTCCAAAAATAGATGATTGGATCAAGAAGATGTGGTACATATACACAATGGAATACTATTCAGCATTCAAAGAAGATAAACACACGCAATTTGCAGCGACATGGATGGAACTAGAGGAGATCATACTCAGCTAAATAAGCCAGAAAGAAAGAGAAAAATATCAAATGATTTCACTTATAACAGGACTATAGGGAAACCAAATAAGAGAGAGACACTGGGGAGGGGGGAGGATAAGGGCACAAAATGGAGTAAAAAAGGACACAAGGGACCACCGAGATGGGTTACGGGTGAACTGGTGGTGGGTTACCCAAGGGGAATACAAAATGTAAAGGATATAAATAACAATTATATATATATATATATATATATATATGAAAGGAAAAAATTCATTAAAAAAAGCATGCATTCCTTCCAAGATAGTTCCTGAGGCCTTAAAGCTCTGTCCAAAAGCATACCGACAGAGTGGCTAAAAATCTTTACTTCCTCTAGAGACCCAAGGCCTGATGGGTGCTATAAAAGTTTGTTCTTACAGGCTCCCTTGGAGCAATCAGCACGTACACACTCTCTGTGAGTCTGCTGTGTAATTGCCACTACCTCATCTTAATAACAGGCATAATTGCTCTGAGTTTCCGTCGACCCTTTCTTGCATCTCCTCTCTGAAGCCTCAATTTTGGAAATGGCACTTGTGAATACACAGAATGTTTAACCACTTCCAGTTTTCAATTTACAGTCAAAGTCATCTATCAGCAGGAGATGAAGGCCCAGTGTGAAAACTACAGAATGTCCTTCAGACTCCACAGCTAATTTGTTTGTAAATTTGATTGTTATTGTAAGAAGAACATATTGTACATGATGCTACTTGCCAACTCACTATTTGTATCTTTTTGTATCTTGGGTTTTATCATTAGAATCGAAGAACTTAACCATTTCAGCACTTCCGTGGGTGGGGAGAGAAGCTTGAAAGCTTTACTGTTTTTTTCTTTTCACTCTCCATTTCAAGATAATTTTACATGTGCTTATTAAATACCTTCTGTATACCCAGCACTGTGGGAAATATACATACAGGAGGGGAGACACCCAGAGAATAGCACAAGGCAATAGGAAATCAGATGGGAGGTAAGGTGTTGAGATCATGAATTCAAAGAGGATTCAGAGGAAGGAGAGGCCTAGTATGTGTCTTCAGGCAACAGGAGGCAGGGCTCTTATCTTTTTGAGCTAAGGCTTTGCTACATAGGAGCCAGGGACTTAGAAGAAACCCCTGGAATCATTCTGCAGAGGTTCTTCCTACTGAGAAGTTGCAGAAACTTGTCTGTTGCAGGTTGTTAATATTACAGTGTTGGCTCGACAGGATAGACCAAGCTTCCAATTCCCTTTGGCACCTAAAGCAATTTACAGGCCAGAAGTATGACTGCACGGCTTTTATGAAATGGTCTGATTTCATTGATCAGCCAGTCTGAGATTATGTTTTCATTTCTGTAGTTACTGCTAACCCTTCTTTCCGGTATAGTATTTCAGGAAGGAACTATTAAAAAATTTCACCATGGAGATGTTAAGATATAAGTGGCCGGGGTTCTGAATGGGAAGAGAAACATCACAACTTAAGATCCTCTACTCCAAAGTTCATTTCAAGTTAGACTAGAATTCCAGATTGTCTCTCTTATCTTAACTCTGTAATGTTTCCAAATGATAAGGACACTAATAAGAGCAGATGGCCTAATGAACATTCAGAGGGAAGATTTAACTGGTCTTATTTTCACTAGGCCTCCAGTGGGCTTCTGGATTTTGCCCACCGCGTCCCTGTGTGTATTACAAAACAGCACACACTCAACAGATGGCCCAGCTCAGGCTTCATCCTTCCAGAACTCTGGAGACTGGCCACCTGACCACTTGCCATGTGTACAGAATCATTTAAGGAGGCTTGCAGGCTACAGACTTGAGTCTGCACAAAGGCAAACAACGGGGATGCATACTGAGTACTGGAGCTTCCACAAGAGGGGCGCCTGAATCACTCTCGGAAACAAGTTGAGCCGCTCTGGTTGAGGTCTCCCAGTAACAGCTTCTTATGGGTTCAGTCATGATGAAATCCTTTGTGGCAAACGGTCCACTCTAATTAACGTTTCATTCAAACGGGAAGCATGTCTCAGTGACTCCTCAGCAACAATGGTGTGGAAATCTAACACCTTATTGCACAGTGTGCTGGCGATGAAGCTGTTGTCTCACAGCTCCAAACTCAGCCCTTTAGAGAAGTTGCTTTGTGAAGCTGGGCTCGCGGCTCTGAAAGCTACATTTCTCTTTTGCCAGCAGGATTTCAGATAGGTCCTGACAATATGGGAAGTAAAGTGATTCTGGGAGGCCAGAAGAGGGAGAAGGGATTTGCTCCTTCCTGCTTTTTTCTGGACCACACTGCTGCAGCACAGCTCTTTATTCCTGCAGCAGGGGCTGGCTCCCTTTCCCATTCCTTTCCATACTCTGAGAACCAGTCTCCCTATGCCTCTTCAGCAGTATGGAAGCTGCCATCTGGCTTCCCCACCTGAGAGAAGTAGGTCCCACTTCCACTGAGCAAATCCTCCATCTTTTTACATTCTTACAATTCCAAGCTCTCTTTTGTTTCCCCAGCCCTGGAAAGGGTAGCTGCTTCTTACAGATACTCTTTTTTCAACCCTCTAACACCTGTGCAGTCCATTCCCTATAGTAAATTCTCTCTGTTAAAATAACAAGTGTGGCTTTTATTTTCTTGATCTCATCCAGACTGTTATTCACAGGATGAACCCAAATACATGCACAGAAGACCAATCCCTATTTTAGCCCAGTGGTAACAGGAAACCTATGAAGGTGAACAAGAACCACCTGAGACTACCTTGGCCTCAGAGAATGTCTCAGTCACGAGCATCCTCTGTTTATCTACTGGTCAGTGAGGATGCCATATCCAGAAAAAATGCATACAAAATAAATCCATTGTGATGGGGTTTTATGAAGCTCATTGTGGTTGATTCAGAGAGCTGTCACTCTGAAACTTCCATGTTGAGGTAATTATTCTCTAGAAATATCTCTTGTGCTTTTTGAGCATGACTTTATGGTGCATCATGCCACCCTCCCACACTGGAGAATTGGAGACAGAATTCTACACTGACTGATTAATAAGGTTGGCTCATGACAACATTTCCTATGTACTTAGCATTTACTTACAAATAAGGATATATTGGGAATTTACTATTAGATATTTTTTATTAATGACGTACCACTGTTTCACATCTTTGTTAATATTTTGACAATGTAGGGTTTCTCTCCTTAGGGGTGGTCATCATAGCTGTCTCACCAACAGAGCACCCATAGTCCTCTGCCACACTCTATTATTCTCTTACCGCCCCCCCCCCCGCCCCATTTCATCTCTCCTCTATCTCTCCTCTTCTGCTCTTGGATTCCTCAGATCTATGGTAAGTTTTTAAGGATGGTTTTTACTATTAAATATCTTTTAAAGTCACTCTTAGTCTCCTTGTCAGACACTGGGGTTCTCCTTCAGCACCCTCTTCTCTTTTATTTACAGTTGGAAGGGTATTTTGAGGTGGACCAAGTGAATAATTGTTCTTCTTATGTATCTCAAGATAAACAACTCTCAACAGGTGTGGCCCGTTGGTAAAAGTTTTCTATGTCCCTTCATTTCACTTTTCCAAATATATCAACTTATTTTTTTCACACGAAAAGGCAACAGTCCTGATGTTGTCAACTGATAGAACACTCTCTTTGACTTTGTGTTTCCCTTTAATAAAGATGGGTTGGCCTGATCTATGCATTTTCCCTTTCCATAGTTAATTGAGAGTGGGGCTATCTTTAAAAGTATAGTAGGCATGGAGATGGATCACGGGTGAATTGGTGGTGGGCTGCCCAAGGGGAATACAAAACGTAAAAGACATAAATAACAATAAAAAAAATGAAAAAAAAAGAAAATGATGCAAAAAAAAATAAAAGTATAGTAGGAAATATAGTTAGTCAATTGGCTTCCATTGGGACATAGGCCAGCATATTGGCCGCATAAGCCTTTGACACTAAGCACTGAATTTACCAACCAGATATCCTTATATTTTAGAGAGTTCCACATTTATTTCAGGTCATGGCACCTGCCGAGCAAAACATGTGAAAGACTGAGTGGTTCAAAAGTAGTTTGCAAGCTTTGCATCTTGTGACTCTTCCTGAACTTTGAAGATGCTTTTCCTCTGGTGCTTAATAGTTTTAATAAGAGCTAACGTGCCATTGTCCTTTGTGTGGAAAGAGGACACTGCTGAGGGAGTTTTATTTGTGTGATAAATTATGTTTTCGATATAGCATTGAGCACGGTACTTGACTTTTATTTTAAGGCCCCTGACAACTCTGGCTATTTGCTTGCGTGCAGACATTTCGGCAGAATTTGGATATGCTAGACTTGAAGATGTTGGCCTGCTGTTCTCTACTGCTTATATAAACAACCCAAGCTGGCACTTTTGAGGGAGCCATGCAAATATTTCCGATAACAGATTATTATACCCTGATTGTGACTAAAAATGTTTTAAAAATGAAATAACATTGCATTATAATATGATGTAGGTGTGTGTCATGTACATATAATACATGAAGAGATGCAGACCTGAAAAGTGTTATTTTAAAAGAAAGTTTAAATGAATATGGAGGGGAGAAATGATATTTCAAGGAACTCTGTGGATAATCTTTTTGCAATGCTTTTCCCATTTTATCATTTGGTTAAATTTGGGTCTTTATAGATTTGAAAATTTTTAACTGATTGACATGCTTGGAATCTGAATATCTTAATAAAAACAGAAGGGTCATTGCCTAGACAAAGCAACTCACAGACTAAACTTGCTTTAAAAATCCTAGCACACCGTTTTCTTCTTATGAGCACACCGACTTCAGGACTTCCTTCCTTTTGATTTCTCACTTAGCTGGGAGTCTCTGGGTTTTGTCTTGGGAGAGTCATATTCTTTATGTTGACCTAGATAAACTTGTCTTCTTACTTATCTACTCTAATATTTAATATTTTTGTGAAAATGACCCACCTAAGATGGCTGTTGGCTACCCACTGAATGAACTGTTCTTTTACCTCTTGATTTCAAAGAAATGGAAGATGATCTAAAATCCATATATCTCAATTTCACAGACATAGGAAACTCACACTACATTTCAGCCTTAGCTCCAGAGTCAGCATGATACTTCTTGAAAGTAGAAAGAAAAGGAAGGATAGGGGGCAACATTCAATGACTACAGTACATATCCTTTAAGTGATTTAGATAGAGTTTCACATCAGAATGAGGCCAAGGAACATTCTTTGAAGGTCACAGTAGGTTAAGACTGGTCCATGGACCACATGCTTGTTATAGCCCATCAAACTCATCTACAGGTACATGCATGCTTCTATGCAAAAGACACACCTATGTACAAAAGACAGAGGAAGATTGCATAATTTCTTTAGCAGTTCCAAACTTGTTCTTGGTCCTTTTATCTTAGTTCAGTGAATTATCAGTTCAATTCTCTGTTCTGTGAATGAGAGGTCAAATATTACTGCTGCTGCTTCTACTACTACTATTGCTACTACTAATTGAGCATGTATGATACAGGCACTTTGCTACTCCCCTATAGAGGAAGATAACTTTATGATCCCCACTTATGGAGAAGGAATCTTTCCAGAGGCACATTTCTGCCAGTAGTTGAGCTAAGATTCAAACCCTCGTTGCAATTCCTGACCAGTATGCTTTACTGGCTTCTTGTATTAGTATAACTCTGAAGGAGAGTCTCTCCTAGAGGCTTGCTCTTGTCTCTTACACCCTCTTTTAAATGATTAGAGAAAGGTTTGGCTCTCCCTTGTAGTTCCAGAAGGTGTTTTCCTATATTTTATAGAGTGAGGAGAGTAGGTTTGAACTGAATGAGGAATAAATAATTTTATCCAGGAATGCATTTAAATTAGAGTGACAACCACAGATATTACAAAATCAGAATAACCACCTTGCAGACTTATTTTGTTCTTGCATGTTCCTATTTTAGCAAGTGTATGATGAATCAACAGAAAATATTTCCTGAAGATGCCAATTAACATCTTACATCATCCCTTATATTTGTAAAGCAGTTCATACTTTCCCAAGTGCTTTCACATTTAAAAAAAGTGAGGACACTTAATCAACAATTGGGTCATTTATTGAATTACCCTTCATAAGAAGGAATGATTAACCAGCTCTAAAATTCTGGTGTCTGTTTCCAAGTATAGTGCTGAATCTGAAATTACAAGGAAAATACTTTTGGGCTAAGAAGTAGGCAAAAATGATTAATTTTTTTTCTATATTACCATAATTCAGAGGAGAATGGAGTAAATGACTCAAAAACAGATCTCTGTTCTAAAATATGGATACAGCAACTAATCGCAGAGTTGATTTAGTATTATTATGTAATTTTAAGTCACAAACTCTAACAGATCACTCATTTACAGGTAAGTAATGTGGAGAGTCACCAGGGACTCCTAAAGAAAACTTTTTTATGGCGCTTGGTGCTGCTGTCAAATCAGAGTCTGAACAACATTAACTGCCATCTCATGCTCTGTGACAGCATATTTGATTGCTGCATAGATCGAGGTTTGCAACATCTGATTTCCATATGCCACCAACCTAACTGGTGTGGCAAGTGAACACATAAAAGCCAAGGTTACATGTAATGCCACATGACCTCTCCCTTCAGCTCTGATCAACACTAACAATTTATAGTTTCAAGTGCCTTTCAAGAAAACAAAGTTCTCTCATATTTGTTCTCTTATTTATCACAACAGCCTTAGGAGACAATGGGAGTTTTCACTCCACATTAACCATAAAGAAAACTGAGGTACAGGGGCCTTAAATAACTTGCCTAACATTGTGCTACTAGTCCCTTAGACTCACACTCAGGATTGTCTATGTTCTTTGACTAGACATGTTGCCTTGGCCAAAGGAAAATGGGTGATTAGGCAATGGTCCAGACAACTTGGGAAAATACGCTCCAGCACTCCTGAAGAAATGAGTAAGTGTTCTAAACTCATAAGCATGTCTATTAACAAGTTTGCTCATTTTTATTCAATGCACATCATTTTCTCATTTAAGTACTTTCACATTTAAGGCAATTAATATACTGAGATATTTGAGAAGAGTGTGGCTAGTTTAGCATCTTCCTGCCAGGGTTGATGTACACTGAGCTCTCCCTCTACTTTGTGTAGACCAGCTCTCCCCTAGATTCCCATTTCTACTTTAATAGTACGAGTCTTTGGATCAGTTAAGAGTGATTGGTTGTGACTAACGTGGATTGACAGAATGCATGTGGTTCAAATGAGCAGAGCAAGACATTACTGACTAAGGATGCTTATGTTTGGACTGCTGCAATAGCCAATTGCTGACTACACTATTGATGATATCCATGCATGAGAAGAGTGAAAGAACATGAAAAAGTCCATGAAAGGTTTGGTTTATATAAATTTATGATTGGAAAAAATAATAGTAAAATTTATAATCTTAGCCATTTTAAAGTGTATAGTTCAGGAGTGAGTATAAATAGTGTGCAACAGATCTCTACGCCTTTTTCATCTAACACTGTAACTCTATACCCATTAAACACTAATTCTCTCTGTGCTCTCCCCTTGGTAACCACTTATTTACTTTCTGTTTCTACCACTGTGTCTAATTTAGATACTTCATATGAGTGGAATCATATAGTTTTTGTGATGGTTTATTTCACTGTCTTCAAGGTTAATTCAAGTTGCAGGATGTGATAAGAGTTTCTTCTTTTTTAAGGTTATTTAATAGTCCATTATATGTATATTTCAGATTTTCTTTATGTTGGTTTAATGTCACCCTATCCATTAGTTGGTGGTCACTAATAGAAGTGGTTGATTCAGTTGGTTGAACTAATGATCATGAAATAGGAGAAAGTAAATGGTGGGCACAAGGTCTACTAAATAACTTTTTGACTTCCTCCTACTACTCCCTAGGCTTCATTAATCTACTGTTGGAGTCTTTGTCTACTCTTTAATCTTCTCTTATCTCTTTGTCATCTCTCTTTTTCTCCCACCTACTTGTGCTTAGCGCACTCTGGTATTGTCGGCCCCTGGAGAGGTGTTTATAGATATTTCAGACAACCTGCTTTCACTTTCCCCAGCTTGCTGCTTACCTGCAACATACTCCTTTTTAAAAACCATATATCCCTCTGTTTGAGTTACCTGGAGTGTGACCACAGACCTTTTCTTGCTGTGACAGTGAGACAGGCTCCAGTCATTGCAGCATTGTGAGGGTGTGATGGGGGTGGAGGTGGTGAGATTTTCATCTCTGGTGGCAAGAACTTTTAAAATAAACTTTCTTTTTTTCCCTGGGAGATCCCTTTATTCAAGCAACTTATTATAATTCAGATTTTCTTGATTCCCTACAGAGTTTCACAAAATTCAGAAGTCTGTCCCTGCAGGGAATTTTACTTTTAATGGCCTTCATTCGGAAGATCTAATTCTGTTCTCCTTTAGTGTGCACATGGGAGAGTGATGGAAGTGCACAAAGAAAGGCAAGTAACCCCTGAAGAACCTGACTTTCAATATCATCAGTATCACTCAGGGTGATGGAGAAGATTCTATAGACATGAAAGGGTTGGCAGGGAAGGGAGGAAGAGACAATGAGAGACAGTAGGCAAGAATTTAAGATGGGGAAAAGAAGGTGCCTTTTGTGTTCTATAACTACTATTTCTTTTCTTTTCATCTCCCCTGATTGCTGTAACTTTCCATGCCTGGATGTTATCATATATATATTTTCAAAACAATAGAAGATGATGAACCCATTTGTATAAAGTTGAATTAACATGTAGATTTTGAAGAGAAGGCTTTATAGGTCCCCTTCTATCCAGTTGTGGGTAATTTATCTGAAGCTTGAAAAAGTTCTAGGGACCATAGAAAAATGACTTTTTCAGTTCTGTAGAGAGGGGACAACAAGCAAGGCAGGCAGAGGTTTGCTGCTTGGGGCAGGAGGTACAATACTCACGGATGAGAGAGGGGAAAGTTTTGTTTTCTCTATTAAGGAGAATGACCACAAAGAATGCAGATTCATTCAAAGTTACTAAGGTCCAGGATGGGTAAAGTACCATTCTTCTTTACACTGAGTTCATGTTTCCTGTCCAGGAAGAATGACCTATTAGAGAGAACTCACAAATAGGCTTTTGGAACTAATGTTTGTGACTACTGAGAAAACGTGGACAGTAGGTGAGGTGCCGGAAGTTTAGAAACCGTAAGCATAGTTAAGCACAGTTCTGACTTCAAGAAGAATTGAAAGATGTGCCCCCACAAACTGCATGGAAGGAACCTGATGTTAAATTCGAAAAAAGTCCTTGAAAATGCGTTATTTAGACAGTTGTTTCTTTAGTTCATACATGAAGATGGTGTTGATGAATACCAATCTGGTAAGGTTTCTCATGATATCTCTGTGGGTGAGTTGGGGGAAATAAAGTTGGGGGTAGTGGCCTTCAAACTTGTTTTGACTGTAATAACTGTATTTTACACCCTTATCTAGAATATACAATTGAAATGTTTCATGAAACAATATTACTTACTTACTCTTAGATCATATAACACATTCTGAATTTTTAAAATTCTATTTCCTTTTCTTTGATTTGAGGCTGGACATAGGCTGTGCTATTGACTTCCTGATCTATTGTGAACAAACACCCATAGGTAGAGTTTAAACAGGTTCATTATCTAACAGTTAACTAGTCTAGTGGTGGCACAATTTTGTCTTGGTAGATCTAGCTGTTGGTTTTTTCATGGATGAAGACATAAAAGGAATTTATCAAATCCATAGGTGACACAAGGCTGGGAAGGATAGTGAAGATGCTGGATAGTAACAGAAGAATATAGAGATATAAACTAAATCTAAAGAAATGGAATTAAATATAGACTAATGTAAGATCCTGTACTCTGATGCAAATAATCAGCTGTTGCAAGTATATAATGATGACATGTACATTTTTAGTCCTCTGTAATCACATATATCAAAAGCGTCCCGAAATTCAGTTCAACTTTAGTTGTGGTTTCTTAATATGTGCCCTTTATTTTCTTAGCATTTTGCAAAAGAATCTTGGAGGTTGCCATTTCCAGGAAACTACTGAGTGGAGTGAGCCAGAGTAGGGAAGGTGCTGGCAGCCTATTTTTTTTTGAACCTGCTTTTTGCATCAGTTTTATAAAATGGGATTTATGTTGCTTGAAGTAAACACTGTTTGAGAAAAGTCCTTTTGAAAACCAACAGATAAAATGACAGAAACAGAGAATATAGAAAGAAGTTTGTGAAAGTCCCCGTTCTACCTTTGAGTTACCCAGAACACATTTTGATTATTTTATTCATTTCTAGAAGCCCCACTTTAAAAAATATATAGATACATGGGAACAAATTCAGAGAAGAGGGAGGAGAATGATGAAGAAACTCAAGACCACGCCAAGTGAGGTAGCGTTAAATGAACTGGGGATGTGATTTAGGAGGCCTCAGAGAGTTGCGCACATATATTGAGAGGGCTGTCATGTGGAAGAGGCAGTTTGATATAGTAGTTTGGAGAAAAGAATGTGAACTGTGGTGTCACTTCAAGCAGGTTCAAATTTCCATTCTGCTACTTATTGGTTGTGTGACCTTGATAAAGTTACTCAACAACTCTGAACCTTGTTTTCCTTGCTTATTAAATACAGGGGAACATAATACTTACCTTGAAGGATTTTCATGAGGATTGAATAAGAGAACATAAGTGAAAGTACCCAGTATTTATTTCACAGAAAACAGATTACATTTATAACAAAGGGCCTGAGAAGTTGCAGCAAGACTGGATGGTGAAAGTTAAATGAAGGTAAAAAGTTGAAGTTAAAAGTTTCCCAGAAGAGTTTTGCACCAGTCAAACATTCAAAGATGGAATGAACTGCCTAGGGGAGGTAGTGAGCTCCTTACTGCAAGAGGCATTTGAAGAGAGATTGGCATGTTAATACAAGGTGGGAATATTCTGGAATATCGATACTAGGCTATACAGCATCAATAAGTAGGATTCTCAGAAGGCTAGCTCGTTAGATTAAATGCATAGGGCCAAAGTTTGCTCTGCCAGAGAATTGTTATCACCCTCCTTCATGACCACGATAATGCCTCCCTCCACCTTTAGGCAGGGGAGATATAGTTGATCCAACAATCTTCTATGGGGGACTGGTTATGTATAAGATACTCAAGATAAACACCTCAAATGTGCACCTATGGACAGTGTGTTAACAGGATTATCTGTGCATACTAAAGATGCATGCTGCTCGTGTATCTGCTATTGGGTTGATTTTTTTGCAAGAGCATTTGGCTGTCTCCAAGGAGTAAATCAACCTTCAAATTTGCTACTGCACCAAGAGACTTAGTCTAACCTCCAATTCTATTCTAGTCAGGCAGGACATGGCAGTGAGTTACCAGAGCAGGAAGATTCAAAAGCAGCAACAGAAATAAAGAGCCCACTATCTTCATAATCAACTCATCTCCTGAAGTGAGAGGTCTGGTTGTTTATAGCAGTGCTTACAAAGGGCAGTTATGCTTCAGCGTTTATACCCAGAGTTCAGTTTCCCATTTCAGTAAATCAAAAAAAGATATTGATTTTGAACAAATGGCTGATTTTATTGTCAAAGCAAATTTCATTTCTTGAGATGATTAGATTTTATTAAACTATGTCCTAAGTGCCACCAAACACACATGGTGTGAATAAACAGCACACTCCTCCTCCAAAAGTGATTTGTCAGCCACTAAATACAGTGATGTTTGGTCAACTCCAATTGCTGTTGAAAATGTAAAAGTCGGGAAAGTGAGCTCTGGGGGTCAGAAAGCTTGTGCAAATCTTGCCTATATTATTTATAACTCATAGTCATAGAATAATACATAATCCTTTGGGCTACAAGTTTTCTCCTCTGTAGGTGGGGATAATTATACCTACATTTCCAGGGTGGTTGGATTGTAGGGATAAAATGGAACAGTGAGAATAAGATGCTTAGCATAGTTCCTGGTGCATAGTAAGCTCTCAACAAGAGGTAGCAGTTATTAGAATTACTATGGGGGAGCCATCATGAGCTGCTGAAGATTAGGACATGCGATTGAGGACTGATTCTTCCTGGGGCTCAGGTTTGCCTCAGATAATTCTAGAAGCAAGTCGACAAGAGGAGGACTCTTCCACATCACCTCCCACCTTACAAAGGTCCTATACTAGCACAGGTGGGCCTTCCCTTGTTGGGGACCTTTTGTTTTGAAATGCAATGAAAGTAAAAAGGAACCTTAGGAATTGGCTTCTATTTTTATAGGAAAACCTTCACAGAATTGGAAGGGGGCTTGAAAAAACAATTGATCCAATTTCCTGACTCAAAGGAGGCCTGTATTTCAAGCATTCCTAAATTATTGCTATCCAACATATGCTTTAAAACGTCCAAAAGGTGGGGACTCTATAAGATCTTTTGATAATGTATGATGCTGCCACACAGTCTTAGAATCAGTAAGCTCTTCATAAGGTCTGATTATGCTGCAGCACAGGCCTCTATTTTCTCTCCTGTCTGTTCCTGTCAGCAGAATCTGTGCGCTCTCATTTAGACATTTGTCTCCACCCTCACCCATCAATATATTTTGATTTACTGAAATATGAAACTGAGCACCGTGTAAGCTCAGCTGGATCACTGTAAGTACTGCTATAAACAACTGGGGCTTTGCTCGTGGAAGGTAGTATGAAGCTCCCTACTCAGCTTTCTTCCCTCTAGCTGAAGACAGCCCATGTTTTTAAGTGCAGCCCTGGGAAACACAGGTCCCTCATCTGCCACGCTCGTCCAGACAGACCGGAGAAGCTGGCCGTTGACGGCTGAGTACATGGGAAGCTGTGCCCACACTGGCTTCCTCTGGGCAGACACTCATTCTACTCACCCATCTGACTTCATTCAGGGTTCACCTGTGCCACATGTGGTGGCTGATTTGCACACACCTGGGAGCTGATCTGCTTCAATGCCAAAGCCTCCTTTCCCAGCTGAACATCTCAAAAGAGTGATCTATTTTCACTTTCTCCATTTCCTCACCTCCCACTCTACCATAGCAATCCGACTCCAATTAATTAGCACTCTACCAAAGTCACTCTTATCAGAGTCACGAATGCTGTCAAACCAAATGGCTTCTTAAAAAAAATACCTTGGTTTACGTGACCTCTAAGCAGCATTTGATATTAACCATTCCCTTCCTGTCGAAAAGCTTGTTTCCCTTGACTTTTCTTGACCATATGCATTTTTTTTCTGGTTTTCCTTCTACTTGTCAGGTCTCTCTCACTCCTTCTCCCTAGTAGGCTACCATTTTTTTAGCTCTCTCTTGAATGTTGATATTCCTTGGGGTTTGATCTTAAGCCTTCTCTCTTTCTTTTCAGTGGTATGTCCCTTCCTTGGTTGATGTCATCTACTCCCAGATTTGCCATTACCACGTGTAAACTGATAATCCCCAATCTAATGTCCATTTCAGGTTTTGAGCTTCAGACCTGTATCTAATTGCCTGCCAGGTATATTCACCTGGATGCACATGAGCACCTTAAACTCAACATGCCCCAAGCTGTATCCACCACCAATCCTCACCCAAACCCGCTTCTTTTCTTCCTGTATCCCTTATCTCAGTGTACGGTACCCCCATACACATATTGCCTTAAATCCAAAATGAAGTCATTTAATGAGTTCTTTGATTTTTAGCACCAATATTTCACAAAGATGTCTAGTTTTCTTCATCCTGCTGGTAATCTAGAGTTGGCCGTTTTCGCTGCTTGCGGATGTAACCTGCATAAAGCTGCACAGCCTCGTGGTCACTGTCATCACAGACTTTTACCCAAAGAAATATCTGCTGAACATTCAAAAAAGCATTGGAGAACTGTTTAATTTGTAGAGAAGCCTCCTAAAAAGGTTCTAATACTCATTTATAGACTGATTCAATCTATATTAATATGGCAGTTTCCTCCTGCCATACCACTGTTACTTCAGCTTCTTTTTTTTTTTTTTTTTTTTTTTACTTCAGCTTCTTAAATGGACTCCCTGTCTCTAACACCACTTCCCTCCACTCGGTTCTCTAGACTCCGGCTAGAATGGTCATTAAAAAATACATTTCTATGCCTAAATACTATTTTAAAAATGTGCTATTATTGGCTCCCCATTGTCCACTAGACAAAACTGAAACGCTATCATGCTTCTGAAGTTCTTCACCATTTGGGCCTCACCTCCCTCTAGCTTTATCTCTCACCACTCCTCCATGTTTTTTGTACTATACTGCCCTTTTTGTATCAGTATGTATGTTAACTGTGTGTGTCGAGCTCTGACTACACGTTTGAGAACATGCAGTCTATCTTTGGAGACTATTAAATACACAGTTTAGCAACAGAGAACACATTACATATTAAATGTGGGGACATTCAATTTCAGTAAGGAAATGGCCAACAGTGAGGATTAGAACCAGCAGGAGAGATTCCTATAGCACAGGTGAAGTGTGATTTAGGCCATTCTGACGCTAAGAAGTAGGCATGTGATCCTAAGAAGTAGGTTTCTAATCAAGTAGAGGGTCATAATATGGACATTGAGGTACAGAACAGTTTGGACTCACTGCTCTGAGACAGCCTAAATGGGAAAATTCTAGTTACTCTTTAGGGTGCTTTAAGCACAGAACAGGACATGATGGACAGCAGCAGAAACAGAGCTGAATTATTTGGACATAATACCAGTTTTCTATCCCAGTCATTCCTGCTGGTTTCTAATATCCCCTTTTGCTAATTCTCCACGCCCCCCCCAAAAAAAAACCACATTACTATTACTAAAACTGACATTGCGTATAGAAAATGGGAAGGGGACCTTCAGGGAAACCGAGGCTTGGAATGAAACGCTGTATGGAAAATGTGACTGTTTCCTGGCTACCAGGATTCTTTCTCAGTGGGCTGCACTCCATCTACATCTCAATCTGAAAGGATGAGGTAGCTTTTAGGGTGGCGTTTGTGGCTTACAAAATGTCATGTGAAAGAGAACTTTTCTCGTGGTGATGAGGATCGTACATTTGCTCTTATTTAGACAAAAAATTCTCTTTTCAGCATAAGTTTTCCATACAGAATCAGATAAGTCGTTTAGAGTTGACTGATTGCAATACTAAGTGTCCTATTTTAAGTTAAAAATACCCACAAGTGAATCATATACGTGCATCGGCTCTCTTTCGTCCCCCTCCTCCATATAAACACATTCACACCCTTCCTTACTGCCATAAATAATACTCTTTTTCTTTGCCTTCTTTGGAAATTTTGCATCATGGAAACTTAGACTTAGGATGATCCACACAAACTCTCTTAAGAATGGCTCATTCATTTAGTCAGTTTTCCAGGCCTTCTAGTTGCCCATTTTATTTTTGTAGTTGACTGTGTTTGACTGCTCTAGTTTCTGGGGAAAGACAGGGGACCAGAAAGAAGACACCCCTCAGTAGGTAATTTCTCTCGTTTTACAGAGGTGTATGTGCATGGAGGAAGGAGATGGGCGTGGCTACTAGGGTTGACGACTGAAGCCAGGACTCTGGGTAATGTGTTCACTCTACTGTCTTTGTTATCCTAGGCTTCAGGTGGGATGAAGAGTGGAGTAATGGGAATATCTCAATGGAGCCTATTTCTTGTTACCCCTCAACAGCAGCCCTTCATTCCTTGCTAACTACAGAGCCCTGATTTTAGTCTAAGATTTCAGGAGCAACATGCTCAGGGAAGACAAACAAGTACCAGAGGGTCTGAATCCACTTTGAAGATCCCATTTCCCCTTTGCCAGTGACCGGTGAAGGGATGGGTATGTGATTCAGATCTGACCAGTGTGACACAAGAAGGAAATCTGATGGCAGCTTTACCTATATCTGGCCATCTCATTATGTAAGAACATAAAAGCTTACTGGCTAAACCACTTCAAAAGACTCACAGCCAAAACCACTGCAGTCCTAGTGTTATTACTCACAGTCAAAGCCATTCTCTCTGATACACTAACCAATCCCCAAGCCCCCAGCTTCTACTCTAATACATCTGAAAAGACTATCCAATAATCTATTTCATAAGAGTCACAGATTCACGGGATGTTAAAGTTAGAAAGAATTGGGGTAAAATGAGGATTTGGGACTCAGATGAGAGCTACACAGAATTTTCTTATTTATTTTCACTGGCAAAAAGCTTTCCTAAATAGATGTGAAATGGATATCAGAGGGATATCAAAATGTTGCTCTTACTTAAGAAAACTTTACAACATCCCAGAAATAGCTATTTGTGTATATACAGAAAGCATACCATGTTCATTCATTTAAACAATTTTAAAGGACTTCTAGTCACCAGTGCTTTTCCTATTTTTGTATTATTCAATAAGAATAAAATGATATATCTTGGCAGATATTCAATCAATGAACTGACCTTACCCTCTAAATGATTCAAATTCGAGAGACTTTAAAATTAGTCTGACAACATTCCACTTAGCGTTAGTCCCACCCTTGCTTACCATTTTCTCCCAACTGAGGCTGTCTGAGGAAAAAAATAAGTTATATAAAGGGAAATGTTTACTATTTGGTGTTATAACAGATATACCAGACCTCCTCTCTACCTAATTTCTGTATGAGAAAATTGTTATCCATTTCCATGACGCCAAATGGTGATAACGCTTGAAACCAGCGGCGCCTACCTGAGTGATGTCCATGCCCGAGTCACAGCTCAGTGGCTGCGTGGAAGTCAGACCATTTGAGCCGATTACAGTTGTGATCACAGCACTCTCATCAATTCTCCGAATCATGGTCCCATCCACAAAGTAAATGAATCCATGCCTATCAACTGTGATGCCTGTTGGGAAATAGCAAATGAGCATTAGTAGTCTAGCGGGCCACCTTTGCACCAAGATCAGTATTTTGAAAGAAGTCATAGAAATGGAAGGATATTTTAAAGACATATGGATTCACTTGTGCTTGGCACAGACAGGACAGTAATGGGAGAGGTTTGTTTAGACACACATTCATGTCTTTGAGTTTTGAGAAGAAATGACAAAAAGTTATATGTGAATATAAAACCAGGTATAATAATTTTGTGTTACCCAGTTTTACATTTTCACCCCCACCCCCATACTTGCTTACCCTCACAAACAGGAAAAAAAATGGCCCCTAAAGCTAAATGGAAAAAGACAGGCAGGGAGTGTATGCAACTTTCTTTTTAAAAAAAAATAATTAAAAAAAAATATTTGTTTATTGATGCATGCAACAGCTGGGATGTAGGCCAGAGGTGGGGGTGTGTGTGAGAGGATTCACCAGAGTCAGAGTGGGGAGCAGAACAGGCAGATCTACTGAAATACACTGCTGAGGGGAGCAGCAGGCAAGACAGGAGGGGTCTGCTGCGCCATGTGGGTCAGCTCCCTGGCCGGGGATTGAACTCGTGCTGCAGTGGCTGCTGGTAGCTTCATAGTGCTGAGACTTAACCCCTGGTGCCACCAGGGAGGCCCGTATGCTACGTTCCATGTAAGGCACAGATGGACAAGCCATTTCTCATCTTCATGATTGCTTAGGAAATAAGTGACTTGGAAAGCATTAAAATTATTTTCATCAATTCCCACTCACTTAACAGAGTTTGTAATCATTCTGATAAACTGGACTGAGTTTATTTCCTCTGTGTTGTATATTAAGAGGGGTTTGAAGAACAAAATTATGGTGTCACAAGGGAATGGTTAAGCTTTTAGAAAAAATTAAGATCCAATACAAAGGTCCACAGTAGTTTTTACACAGTGTGTTAATTACAGTCTGGTTTCTTGGAAAATATATAATAGCAGAATACTTAGATTCTAGTAATGAATACACCACCTATAATTGATGTGTGATTTTGATAGAGTCATTCAGCTCTTTACATTTCAGCCTCCTCTTTGGCGAAATAGGGAAAAGACTGTCTGTCTTACCTAACTAAGGTGACACACTGTCTTGATTTGCTTGGGACTGAGTCAGGTTTCAGTTTTAAAAGTGGGACAGTCCTGGACAAACATAGAGTTGATTATTCTATGCCTAGGTTGTTAGAAATATTATATGGAATAATATGTTGTAAGTGTCAGACGCATATGAAAAATACATGAATCTACCGCTTTTATTAGTGTTCTTGAAAATAACCACACAGTGTTACTTTAAAGCTAGTCTATGATTTAGTCTTTTCCCATCTTTCAGTTACTCAGTTCTTGTGAAACTCAGAATATATATTAAAGTTAGGAACATCTGCGATAACAAGTAAGCCCTTTTAACATACACACACATGTGAACACAAGCACACACAGTAATTTTTCGGGCAATGAGTGAACTCATCTAAAGGGAATTTATTAACATAACTTAATAAAGTGCTTTTACATGAGCTAATTTGTTGGCAGGAGGTTAATATTAAGACTCAGCTTTATGGTGTACGTTGATTAATCCTTAACATCTATAAAAGTTACATAATCATTTAAACTTTTCCTGAATGCCTCTAAAGTTGCCTATATTTTGATGACTTCTCCAAGGAAGTTAG
Source organism: Scalopus aquaticus (assembly GCA_004024925.1). Taxonomy (NCBI): domain Eukaryota; kingdom Metazoa; phylum Chordata; class Mammalia; order Eulipotyphla; family Talpidae; genus Scalopus; species Scalopus aquaticus. The sequence goes on from PVIJ01001741.1 coordinate 141,607, forward strand.
CATGTCTCAACAAAGGGGGATTTGGTATCACTAAGTCTCCCTATTTTAGAGGCATAAAGAGTTTTAAGAAGGCTTTTTAAAAGATTTTTAAGATCGGAGCAAGTGAAATTGATGGCACATGAACATTTCTTTCATCTTCGGGACATTTGGGCTGAGGTGAACCAAGGGGATTCACCTTTTTATTTTTATTCAGTTTTTGGCAAAAGCAAATTGCTCGACTGCCTAGAGTTTGGTCTGGTCTGTGGCAGGTCTATGATTTGGGATCACCCCCCCTATAACCTCTATGTTAACTAACATTGGGTTTGAAATGTAAACTTTGCCTGGCATAAGAGAATGGGCCTAAGGATCAAGGCTTCAGTCTTGAGAGTAAAATGCTGAGAGTACATAGGCTTCAAGTATAGGAAACCACAAATTATTTACTAATCACATATTATCACCGCACTAGACTCTGTGAGCACCAAAGGATAAAGACCCAGGTAACATGGAAACTAAGAGGAATATCCTGGAACTTTAGTAAATTAAAGATATTAGAAATAAAATGGGAGTGTCGGTCAAATTTGGAGGTGGTAAGTGTAGACAACCTAATTCCCCTGAATATTGAAGCTGACTCACAAAAGGTATAAAGTACAGACTTTCCTACAGAAACTAGCATAGTTGGAGAGATATTTACATCTTTATGCTGACACCAGCAAGGATAATTCTGTTCCTTGACTACCACATCCTCATCCCCATCAGAGAACAAAGTTTGGACTGATTCAGGGAGGGTAATCCTGGATTTTACATGGTCTTCCCACTTTCAATTTTTGTGAACTTCTACACAATGTGAATTCCTCTCTGTTCATGTCAGCTGAGTGCTACAGATGAGGCTGATTAAATACCTACCACTGGCCTTCAGGGCTGATTTGGCTGACAGTTTAGAGGATATTCTCCTTTCATATATTTGTGTAGAATTTTCCTTTTATCATGGTCCAAATTCCAAACATACCCTTCTTCCCTTGAGACTCTCTAATTAAATTTGATTGGGATGCATTTATGTTTGGAGTTGAATAAGAAATAGTAGAAAGGGCTTTGACAAACTATGGGATAGGAACTTTATTAATGCAATGAGGCATATTATATATATATATGTATTTTTGTTGCTTCTCATTTTCCTCCTCCAGCCAACATATAGATACAGCAAGTTTCCCAAGCAACTAGCTTTACTAACTCTTCACTGGTGAGGTTTAAGGGGCATTTAATTTTCATTGAGGTTAAAAAAACAAATTGGAAAACTCAGGCCAGAAAAAGGGAATAATTTTTGCCATTCCTTGAGTGGGGAGGGGGACTCCCCTCCCATAAGGATTATTGTTATAGCCCAGGGGTGTTGATGATGCAGTAGGATCTATTGCTGCCTGGTAGACTCAGTGGGAGGAGGTGGCACATGCCCAGTATATTTTAAGCTTTATTCTTCAACGATGGGGATGTGAGTGACTTCAGATCACATAAAGCCATCTGGGGCTGGCAAGACCTACAGATTCAATTGACTTTCATATTTTGATATTAATGGACCCAGATCTCCACAACTTGGTACCCAATGTGGGCATAATTTGTTCTAGTGGTCAAGTCCATTGAGTGCTTACAGACAGCATTTTCATCGGCATCAAAAGCACAATTGAAAGCAGTCTTTGGATGAGAAAGAAATTAAGAAAGGAATTAAACTGCATTAAGAAAACCATTTCTAGGGTTTCAAATTTTAACCAGTATTCATTTTTAAAGCAAGCAGAAAATATATAGATCTCTGATAGAAGCACAAGGTTAGGCAGTGATGTGAGGCGGTTCAGGGGTGGAAGTGGGCAGAACACACAACAGCTAGTGTCGCCACTTCCACCAAGGAAAACATTGGGCTCAGATGCCCAGGCAGCATGTTTAGCTTGAAGCACATTTTTACATTTGTAAGAAAATAAATAAATCCTTGTAAATTAGTGCACACAATGAAAACATTGACAGACCATAACCTGGAAGTGTGAATGGTGCTGTCTCTATTCATCAGCATTAAGCCCTAACAAGCTCTTTCTATGGAGGAACCTGCTCATAAATAAAGTGCATCTTGTGAAAAAAAATATTCACAATGTCTTATGCAAAGTAGGGGACATTATGTAATATCTGAATTGCAGGCTCTTTTCTCTGTGAAGCATAGCTCCATATGAAATAGCTGCAAATTACAAGCAAAATGATTTGACTCTTCCCTTGTCTTATTATCCTCCAATGAATAAATACTATAATTCTTAAGAAGACAATTGCCTAAAGCTGGGGCAGCCTGAATAGTTACTAATAAATTTATCACCTGTTGGGGAAGAGGACACTGCTGATCAATACTGAAGCAGCAGAACATCCTGATGTGGGATAACAGGGAGTCCAGATGTGGAGGTTAATAGCCTAGAAATAGTAGCTAAAATCCCAAATTAGATAATAGTGGAAGATTAGAGTTTTTGGCTGTACAGAATGTCAATTATAAATGTTGGCAGAAGGTAGCTCTGTATTTAATTTATAAAAATTACAGCTGTTGAGGCCACCTACATTTTTATTATTTTTATATTAAAAATGAACCCTGTTTCAGAATATAAGCTTTGCAAGGTAGTCATAAAATTCTCTTCAGCCCTAGCAACCAGAAAACTGGAATACTGTTTTTTTTTCCCCACCACAATCTGCTCTTTAATTTTATGAGGCAGAGATAAATGGTTAAAATAAACTTTCAGGGAATGTTCTGAGTGCAATATATGGCGTCAGCTCAATCTCTAACACTGAGAGTGCTGAATTGTGTAACTGACATTAGCCAGTTGGTCATAAAATGCCCTTTATATCAAAGAGAGATTAAAATATTTTGCTTTGTTTATGTGCATTTCAATTCTCTGAAAATTGGTATCATGTGTAGTCTATATGGAAATCCTCCACCAGGCAGAAAAATCCATTCTCCAACCAATCTGACTGCTGTCCACTTAATTCCCCACTAGGATTAGCAAGGCCAAGTTACTTCTCAACAATAATCCTGTTAACGTCTCTTGCTAGGTAGCTACTAAATGGAGGTTCTAGAACTTGGAGGGATTACAAATATCTGTGTATAAGCGGGCTTGAAAGGAGGTGGAATGTAATGACCAGTTGGGATGATTTCACTGTGTGATTAACAATGAGAACAGCATTTCTCTAATAAGACATACTAATAAGATCACTGTCATAAGATCATGCCTAGTGTGCTCTTTAATCAGATATTCTGTTTATTTCAAAGTTACAGTAAATTCCAAGCCATGAAGATCAATCTCTAGGGAATTTAGGTACAAATTTAAAATATAAGCCAAATAGGAGAGAGACACCCAGCGGGGGTGAGGGTGGGGGGGAGGGAGGATAAGGGCACAAAATGGAGTAGAAAAGGACACAAGGTAGCCTGGAGATGGATCACGGGTGAATTGGTGGTGGGCTACCCAAGGGGAATACAAAATGTAAAAGATATAAATAACAATAAAAAATATATATATTAAAAAATACTTAATGTCATAAAAAAATAAAAAAATAAAATGTAAGCTAATATTCTACAGACTGGAAAGTCCTTTCTTTTAAGACTCAAGGTACTCAGAGATATCATAAAGATCAATAGATTTGTCAGCTAGTTAGCTAAGAATTCTGATTGAGGGAAAGACAGATTCTTACTAGAAACAGATTTCAGTTTTTAGCATTTGTCTTCTCCTCAGCGCCTTCTGATCTCAAAGTTTTAGCCTTCAGGGCAAGGTAATGTGAACCAACAGTTCTTCTAACTCCACCAATCACTATTTTTCTAAAAACTTACAAGGAAGAAGCTGTTTTCCTCTTTACTTATTAATTTATTAAATACATATTTTCTACCTTTTGTATGCAGGCACTGTGGGCACGAAGAATATAAAGCAGACATGGTACTGCCCTTGAGGAGTTCAGAAAATGGTGGGGGAGCTGGGGAAGTACCAGGCAATGACAATGTGTGAGAGAAGCATTAGTTTGGGGCAAATCAAGAGTGCCACCCGAACAACTTCTTTGGGGGATGGATTGGGGAAATGAATTTCTCAAGTGATTTTTTCAGAGTAAGTACCAGGTAATCAGAGATCTGAAGAACCATGTTGAATTTCTGATGAACCTAGTGTGAAATCCAGGTAAGCACCACTGAAGACCCATGAATCATGACTAATGTCACTAAATAATAACCCTTTTCATTTGCTGAGAATACTATGATATTCCTGGTCTTGTCCAGGCTTCTTTATATACATTGCCTCATTTAATCCTCATAGAAGCTATGTGGAGTGGGTATTATTAATGCTATTTTTCTAAAAAAAAGAAGAGAAAATAGAGGTTCAGAGGTTTGGTTACATAGCTAGAAAATGCTAGATTTAGCTCATGTTTTTCTGAATTCAACATCCATTCTCATAATTATTATCCCATGTAGTCTAAATGGGTTTATCAATCACTTTACCACAGGAGTGGTGTCCAGACTGGTTTCAGAGGGGTCAGAAACTCCATGAAATTATCTGTAAAACATTTTGTGTATGGGTATTGGCACGGCCCATTGCTTTTGTTAGATTGTGAAAATGATCCATGGCTCTTTCCCCAATTGTTAAGAAATTTTATATTCCTACAGATGTCTTGGACCCCTTTGGAATTATTCCTCAAAGAGAGCCTGTGGCCCCAGCCCCACAAAGCTGGTGAGTTCTGTGAGAGTCTTCATGTCATGAGTTTGGTAACCTGACTAGTTTTGTATGATCTGCCACATGGAAAGAACAATCAAGGGTCAAACTCATGTAAGGGGCAGGCAGGTGACATATTTGTAAGTTAGGTGAGGAATTTTACTATATAGGTTCTAGGGGAAATGAAGGTGAACTAAAAAGAACATGTCCCATCTAAATGCATTCAATCATTTTTAAAAATAAAGACATAACATGAACCGAATGAGTTATATCTTTGAACTCGATTTATTCTCCAAGTTGCCTATTTATGATGCTTCCTAGATGATGATCAGGGGGAATATATCATCAGGGAAGAGGATGCTGTGAGCAGAGAAGATCCATGAACTGAGAATAATCTATTAACCAGTATAGCATTGCCTTTGAAAGTGATGTCTCGGTACAGAGATTTCCCATCTATCCCCTACCCACCCCCCTACACACAGTCTCCCTCAGGATCAACATCCCGAACCAGAGTGGTATATATATATATTTTTTTTTACAACTGATGAACTACACTGACATCATTACCACGCACAGTTTGTCTTAGAGGTCACTCTTGGTGTTGTATGTTCTGTGGGTTTGGACAAATGTATAATGACATGTATCCACCACTACAGTAGCATACAGAATAGTTTCAGTGTATGCAGATCTTACTTACTTTATCTGTTAACCTAAAACTGCTCTAACAAATAAAGTCTATTTTAAAAAACTTATGTCTGGCACAAGCACTGTGAAACCAAAGATAGTCAAATATAGCTGTGATTCTCATCACTGGAAAATGAAATACCTGCATGGATGATGGTGTGGTATTTGCTAAGAATGCAGGCTCTTTTGTTCCCACCAGGATCACAACTAGAGTATGACAAATTCATCAAATTTAGTCAAATCACACCAGAAAACTGGTTGATCAAGCTGATTTCAACTTTGCTCTTTCCCTGCCACCCTTCTCTTCCTCATCATTGCTTCAGAAAGCCCTCCCTCTTTAGTATAGCAGAGACAGTGCTATGTATTCAGGTCAGCCTATTTATTTTTCTTTCTGAGAAAAGAGCTATATTACACTTCCCAGCCTCCCCTGCAGTTAGGTGTGGGCAGAAGTGATATATGCTACAGCTAAGCCTGGCCCTAACAAAAGCTCTATTGTGCTGCTCTATGGTTCACCCCATTCCCCTGCAGGTTGGCTGGAAGCAGAGCATCTAGTAGAAGACTCCAGTGCCTTAGGGATTAAAGAGCCAGTAGATGGAAGGAGTCTGGCTCCCTGAGATACTACTTGGAGCAGAGATTCCTTCCACTTCCATCAGGCAACCCATATTGACTGTGATGTGAACAAGAAATAAATAATTTTGTTAAGCCACTAAGGTCATGTGTGGTTTTTCCCCCTCCATATATATGTGTTAACATGGCTTGATCACCACATTCACCAAATCCAATCTTATTAATCTTCCCAGGCTTCAACAAGTTGTTTCTCTTCTAAGAAGCCTTTTCCCTGAAAATTCTAGTTCATTTTGGTCTCTGTTTTCCAACCAGAGAAGCTGTTTTCTTTTTAAAATGTGAATTCTCTAATCATACTCTGTTCAGACAATAAGTTCCTTGAGGGCAAGAACTGGATTTCATATTTCACTTTTATATATCAATTAATCCAGTAGATGTAAGCACAAATGCCCAATAAACCTTGCTGAATTATAGACTAAATTGCTACACATTTATATTGAAGCACATCTGAACTGAGTCAACAAAGCTTGCCATGAGGTCAAGAGCTGCATATAAATTTCTCTAAAAATGAGTCTCGAAAAGAGGCAATGTCAACCTTTTTAAGACCTTCAAGAGAAGTATAGTCCTCCTTCAATTAGTGATGATGACAGTATGGGGAAAATGGGGTCAACAACCAAGAGCAAAATAGAGTAAAGACAATGGATCAAATTAACTGCAAATGAATTCGATCATGTAGATAGCTTCATTGAATAGTTCAGTGTCCCCTCAAATCTAATTTCTCTGTCAACACAGTTTTGTGTTATGATCTTGTGATCTCTTTCAACACTACCATTTTAGGAATTTTAAGGAAACAGAAACCCTTAAGATTTTGCCTTAATTTCCTTCACAATGGCCCACATTAGGGAAAGCAGAGACTAGTGGTTCCAGAGTCACATCAGGGGGTCTGGGTTTCAGGCTGACTTTTCTTACATATTAACTGTAGTACTTTGGGTAAGACATTTAACTGCTAGACATTTGATTTCCTAACACAAACCCACCTACTACATTGGGCAAAATGTTGTTAAACTCACAGAGCCAATGAAATGAAAGCACTTTGAGAAGGATGAAGTATTATGGTGAAACTAAGTGGTGTCCTAATTACTCAGTTACTACTATAATTCTTTTCGAAAGTGACTTTTTAAGCCTAGAATCAAAGATTTCCATAGAGGCTCTGCTTCAATATTTTAGGCTTTTGTATGTTGGGCAGTCAGAGTATAATATTTAAGTCCATAAAGCATTGTGTAACTGTTCTCAGTAGCAGAGTGTCCTCGGTTAGATTCACCATAGAGACAAGGCAGAGGTTGAAAACAATTTTGTTAGCTTACTGCATTATTGAACTATTGGAGTAAAAGCCTTCAAGCTTTTATAAGATGGCTAAAGTTTCCTTCCAGAGAATCAAATAAATGAAGCTCCGTGCTGTGCAATTGGTGCAGGGAGACCCAGGGATGGGGGTGGTGCTGGTGTCTCACATTAAATGGTGACATCAGACACCAATAATGTGTGAGTTATTTTTCCTACCTTTATAGACATAGGAATGTGTGCCTGTAAGGGAGACTTGGGTACAGAGACGATTCCAGTTCAAGCTGAAATGCACATCTCTTATTTTATTTTTGTGCTAGAGTTCTTGTTCAAAAGATGCCTACAGGCTGAGATTTAAGGGGCTGCAGTACACATGGGCTAAGATAAATGAAGTTTACCAAATTCGAGCCGAATATTTTATATCTCCCCCCCTTTAAAAAATTCTTCAAACATCAATCAACTCTATCTGGGACACTACTCAGATATATTTTGTTCCACTCCCAGCCTCTGTCATCCCAAGGAAACAAACCATCTCACCAGAACCTTAAGTGAACAATTAGCCCAAGGAGGGAAAGTTCATTTATTGTCCATGGACCCGCAAAAAACTAATTGCAGTTGTTACACTCTAGAGAAAATGAGTCTTTCACAAGGTGTGTGAACGACCAAGAGGTTCTAATAAAAAAGCAAACTAAGTAGATACCTATTGGACTTGGCCTGAATACTCAATAGAAGCAGGATATGAGGAATTAAGTCTGACAGTGCTTACTGTTCACAAAAGTGGGCTAGCTCAAAAAGAATTAAAATTTCTGCAGGATAATTATTTGCATGTAGCACCCATTCGGAAAAAAACACAGAGGGCCCATTTAAAATTCTTCCAACATCCGTACATCTTGACTAATGAAGCTAATGCTGGAAGAGAAGTTCACAAAGTCAGAGGTGGTAGACAGTCATTTACAAAGGTAAGGCAAGTAACAAACATTGCGTGAATACAATTTTTAAACCTTTTAAATGGAAATTTAAGAGCCATTTAGGAGTACCGATCTGGGCTCAATCAAGAATGTATTATTATAACCCTTCCCCTCCACACACACATACACACAAACAACTCCTTTGACCTTTTTCTTTTCCACCCTCTAACCTATGAGTTTGACAATCTGAGTACGAGGGTTCCCAAGGTCATTTTCCACCTTTTTTTCTCTAAATTCAATCACCCAGATTTGTCCGTGGAGATATAAGTGGAGGAGTCTGCAGGTAGAAGCTAGGAGGAGACCCAGTGGTGAGACTGACTGTAGGCTTTGAAAATTTACATAACCCCCAGTCCCCAGGTTTTCTCCTTTGGCTAGTGGGAAGAATGAAAGCAGAGCAGCCCTTGTCAACGGATGACTATAGAGACCCAACAAAATGACACCCATTCAATCTGGGAAATCTAATGAAAGGTTAATATGAGTGATGCTAATATTTATGATTTCAAGTAACTTAGTTTTCTGGCCTTGTGCTGGTTTGTCTGTTATGTGAGAAACTGCTTCAGCCTGGCTTGGCTTAGACTCCAGGAGCCCTGCGTGTAATTCTGGCAGCATCTCCTGTGTGCGGGAGGTGATGAGGAGTTCGCCCCGGATCCTGTTCCTTCTCCAGTCAAACTGGCCTATGCAGCGGCTCTGAGCCTTTCTCTTTCCCATCACTCTGTATTTACTGCCCTGTTCCCTGTGCTTGGAAGACCCTTTCCTTTTCCTACTATCCAAATCCCACTCATCTTTCAAGACACAGTGCAACTGAGCCCAGTCTCACGGGTAACGTACAAATTCACTCAAAGACATGCACAGATCTTTAGAGGGAGTTCCTTGTCAATTATGTGAAAAAGTTTCATTGGTTTTGTCTGATGTAGCAATCACCTGAGCCTATTAGTGAGGTGTGCTGTGCTGAACAATTGGGTAAGGACTAAGGGTCACAACAGGTGTAATATGTCACTAGGGTGCAAATCTACAGCCTGGCCTGTGACTAAAAGCACCGACTGGACTCACGTATGCATGTTACACACAGAGTTAGCACCATTTTAACAAATCCATTTCGTGACATCACCTACACAGGATGGGCTGGCATTCATTTTCTATTTAGCGGTGCCCTTTTGTTATCTACTGCCCCACTTTGTCTACTCTGCCTTGTTTTTTGATCTCTTCTTCCTGTGGAGTTCACTGAGCCTACCAGGAATAGAGGTTAGAATCCAGTTGTCAGTTTTTCTTTACTGGTGTAGCCAGTCATTTGTTAGATTCTTTTCTTTTCCTCCAAGTCATTCCTCTTTTGCTGCTTTTTTCCCGCACATTCCAGTTGGCTCACCATTCTTAGAACCCCTGTAGTGTTTACAGTTCATACCACACCACCAATGCTGGATTACAGTCTCCTCTAATGATTCTTCTTTCATCTCACCAACCAGACCATATTCCACTCACAGGCAGGGACCATGTTTTTTTATTCCACTTATAATTTTCAAATTTCCCAAAGCAGACCAGATTGTTTGCTTCTTGAAAAGCTTAATGAAACAATGGAGCTCAGTAAACATGGCTCTTTTCCTAACAAAGTGTACTGGGACCATGATGTGGGCCTGACAGAGTAGCTAAAACCAGTGGGAGTCTGATAAATAGTATAGTGGGTCATTGACACTAGCGTCTAATTGACAGTAATTAAATATGTTGAAAGTATTCGTTAAAACAATGGCATCTCTGGACACATGTTCGACAACCAGGAGGTCTTTGTGGTAACAGAGAGGACTTCAGTGTTTGATGACAGCATTTAACATAGTTCCTGCCATACAGGAGTGCTTTATGCATTTACAGAACAAATGACTAAGGTCCATATTAGAAACAGAACAATGCGAGCAATTAGGGGGAAAAAAGAGTAGTGATTCTGATAAAAGAAGTAAAGCAAAAAGGAAACTGAGGCATACTAAAATACTGCTGGATTCCATTTTTTGCACCTGCAGCGGTTCACTAAGTCAATTGTTCAAACATTGCTAGCATTTCAAAAAACGAGAAAGGCAACAACTTAGGACCAATTCATAAATAAGGCAGTGGCTTTGGTCATCTGTGAATTGACTAATTTTTTTAAACATTGAAACAGATTTGCAAAAATCCATGCTGTTAGAACTAGAGTAGATATTCTTGGGAAATAAAATGATGCCCAGGATTAGTAAAAAAATTTACAATGGAAAGAAACATTTTGAAGGTGCTAAATGTTGATCTGTGGGTGCTTAAAAATCTCAAGTCTAATAGACTTAAATCAGATTTAAAAGTAACCCCTCCTCAGACCACTCTTTCCCCAGGAACACTCCTAGTTCTGCAACTCTGGGAAAGGAGGGAGGGTCCCTTTCCAGGCCCAAGGCCTAAGGGCCAAGGCAGTAGCTTGCCTACAGTTCTGAATTTACTTATTTCAAGAGAACACAGAGAAGAGGTCATAGAAACCACAGTAGGATCTCTTAGCAGCAGCCATTGTGATGGGTTTTGGCTTGGGGAAGGACAATGTAGACCTATCAATCTATTAGCATGGCTTCAATTTCCGTGGGTTAGAGATGCTTTCCAAAATGAGGAATGATTCCTGCCCTCTGAGGAAAATTACCGCTGTAATCAGCTTTCTTTCCTGAGTAAATACTGGTAAAATGGGGCACCTCCCCACCTTCCTCTTCCCAAAAACCTATTACACAGTCTAACAAGCTTTTTGAAAAAACCAAATGGAATAGCTAGTAAATGAAACTGGAAGAAAAATAGAGCAAATAACACTGGGGCTTCCTGACTAGGCTTTGATATTTGGGGCTTAAAGATAACCTCACATTTGAGAGTTATTAAACCTTTGATTCCTCAGGGAGACATTTTAAATGGGCCAGGACTCTCTCTCAAGGAAACAGGGACTTTCTTTGGTCAATGATATAGCTGACTCATTATATCGAGGCTTTTTAATATTGAAGAAGATCGCTGTCAGCCATTAGTGAACTCCACATTTGGGTACAAACTAGAACTATTGGTGAACTCTGCAGTTAATGGCAGAGTCCTATATCTGATTAGCTTAGAAAATAATGGATTAATGCTGGCCACTGCAGGGGACCTTAAAGAACCTATTCCAGGGCTGAAGCGGTGTACGCTCTGATATGTTGGTGCCTGGGCCTGAAAGGTTGTTAAATATTTTGAATATCATCTCTATGAGTGAAAGCTTTATTTAAAACAGAATAAAATGAACCACTTTTTAAAATGGAATTGCCAGGTATATATTTGCAAGTTGTTTGCTAAAGCCTTCTTCTGACATAATTTTTTAAAGAAACTTAATTTTTTTATGATGAAAGAGTTCAAATGATAAAACAACTCAGAAAATAATTGCCATGTATCGACCACCCAAATTTAAGATATTAACATTAGCTTTCCATATGACTTGTTTTAAAAAGAAAGGTGTTATGGATGTAGTCAAAGGCCCATGTCTACCTCTACTCCCCTTTCCCTTCCCCCCCCAGAGGAAATCACTATTCTTCATGTACTGTATATCAGTCCCAAGCATGTTTTTATGCCTTTGCTACACACGTCCACATGCACAAATAATATATTGTTATTTTTTTGCTTTAAAAATTTCTGTAGGAGATGGATGGAGGTAATGCTGGCAGAACAATATGAATGTACTTAATGCCTCTGAATTGTACACTTACACGTGGTTAAAATGGTAAATTTTACATCTGTATATTTCACTACACTAAAAAATGTAGTGTAGTGTAGTATATCAGCAAATGCATTCTTTTGCCTTTTTTATTCATGTAATATTATGCTTTGCAACTATCAATGTTTTTCACATGTAGATCTCATTCATTTTTACTGTTGTGTAATATTCAACCATTTGACAAAGTCCTGTTGATGTATTATCAGGTTGTTTCCATCTTTTATACTGTAATGACAACCCAGTACACGCCTCCTCACACACAGTGTACTTGTGACTCCATACATTTTCCACCAGCAATGTTCCCACCAGAACCAATCTCCAAATATTTTAAATACATGCTTGTAACTTCCTCTCTTTAGTTAAACAATGTATTTGTAAGCAAAGAGAATTAGATAAGGTCTGATAAGAGAACTGGACTATATCAAACAATTTAGAAAACAAAATTTTTATGGCTAATTTTGAAAACAGTTCAGTTAGTAATAACTATTAGTTTTAAAAATTATTAACTTACTCTAATTCTCACCATCATACCTTATTCAGTACTTAGTGTGTGTCAGGTACTGGTTTCAGCCATAGTGTGCTATTTCAACCTCTATCAACCTATAAGGAAGGTAGGTGCACTATCTCTAATTTACAGATGAGCTCTTAGTGATAAACTTTCACTTTCTTTATTGTCGCAAAATATGTACAACATAAAAGTTAAGTTACTGTTTTAGCCATTTTGATTGTTCCATTTAGTGGCATTACGCATCTTCACATTGCTGTGCAACCATCACCACCATCATAATTATATTTTTTACATTGAACTCAGTTTTACCTGCCTAATTCCAAAGTCTCTGGAACTACCCTAAATTTTCTAGAACCTGTGCAACCATCACTGCCATCCATCTCCTACATAGCTACTTTAAACCCTTTTTAAATGTTCCAAATTTCATGCAGCCAAAATATGCAAGGCACATACTATGATTTAAGGGTCGCTGAAAGGCCTGCCCATCTGCCTTAAAAGATACCTTTATTACAGGAAGGCTTTTCTAGAAAGGTGCAAACTTTAGAGGCCTCAGGAAACATATTGCTAACTCTGGCGATATTAAGTTAGAAGAGTTCTACATGCTTAAAAAAAAAGAAATAACAAACTTGGAAAATATTTCCAACGCATATCAGAGACAAAGGCATGCTTTCTTAATCTACAAGACAGAAAGATCAACAGCTCAGTCAAAAAGTTAGGAGAGGCTATGAAAGTGACTTTACTGAAAAAGAAATACAAATGGTCACAACAGACTGAAATGACATAACTTCATTTATAATTAAAGAAACTCAAAGCTACAAGCTATAAGATACTTTTTTCCACTGATAGGCGCCCAATTTTTGACAATACTCAGAGTTGATGAAGGTACAGCAAAACAGACATTCTCATATGCTATCAATGAGTGTAAATGTTCAATTTTGGGGGAGGACAATTGGTAATGTTTACTACTACTAAAAATTGACCCTATGTATATATTCAGAAAAGCACCCTAAAATACTTGAACAAGGTTTTTCAATGCAGCATTGTAGTGATAGATTAAAAGAAAAACAAACATGCCCACGAAGAAGCAAAAATCTAAATGAATTATTCCATGTCCATATGTTGTAATATTATACATCTCTTAAAAACTAAGTGGAAAGATCTTTAAGATAGATCATTAAATGAAAGAAGCAGAGTGAAGAGTAATCTAAAGGGTATGACACCTTTTATGTAATGGAAAAGATATATGAAAGTCCTAGAGGAATCACAAAAATACTGCTAACCATTATCATAACACCGGTTATCCTTAAAGAGAGGAATTGTGGTGTGTGTGTTTGGGGTGAACTTTTCTATGTAGTTCAAAGTGTCAAATCATAGATATCTTACTTTTATAGTGGTATGTTTCAAAATCAGTGGAGATTCTCTAGATGGTGAGATTACAGACCACTATAATTTGGATTCTTCCTACTTCTCTTTCTTAAAAAAATAATAAATGCAATTAGGATATATTTTACTACTGGCCTGCCAGGATTCTATTATTCTTCCGGGACTTAAGTTTCTTCCTTCAGGTCTCCACTAACATGCTCAGATAAGGACACCCATCGATCATCAGTACAATGACACCCTGTCTGGAGAGCTGTTGTTACGGAAGCAGACGCCTGAGACCTCAGAAATTGGCCCATGGACAGAACAGAAAATGCGTGTATTTTAAAATAACAAGTTTTGTCTTTTGTTGAATTTCAAAAATAATAAAAGCTCAGAAAATAAAAAGGGAAATAAAATCACTCAAAATGCCTTATGCAGCAATGTTCACTGCTCACACTTACACCACCTCTCACACTATATACACACATAGTCCCCGCACCCTTGCACACGTGGAAGCATACCCCACACAACGGTTTCGAAACCCAAACTTTCCACTGACTATTGTTTTATGAGTATTTTCTTTATATCTTCAGGGATGTACCATGGTTTGGGGGTGATGGAAGTAGTTTGTCCTGGGTACAGAATATAAGAGGGGTGTTTTTTCAGTAGGAATGTTATTGGTGCTATGGTGGTGGGTGTGGTGTGGTGTGGTAACATAAATCTAAGGAGGGGTGCACCTTTACCCCTAAATCATAATCAGTGTTGTAAACCAATGCTACCTGAATAAAAATGATATAATAAAAAAATAAACAAAAAGATGAAAGAAATATTAACAACAATAAAACTGAGGAATAGCAGGTCTGTTGTTAACTATCTCCATTCACTGAAATTCTAAACAATGTCATTGATAAAATATTCCTTCCACTGTCCCACCCTCCTTGAGGATACCACACTATGTCCATCCAATGCTGATTAGGGGAGAGAGATAGGAGACAGGTGGTGGATTTCTATGTAGGGAAGACAGGCTGAGGACTGGAGCAAAGAGCTCAGAGTTAGCTGGTGTAGCGCCATCTATAATTTTGGGGTTGAAGTGGAAAAAATGCAATCCTTGATCACTTATAAAATAAATATGGGCTTCCTGGATCTATTTCCAGTTGGGCTATAGCCTGTGACATTAAAATCACGGATTTCTAAAGACATCTGGGTTTACTGCATGTTGTCTGAGTTTTACACTCTACACCTGCTAATTCATCCAGTATTGCTGGAGGATCAATGAAGCTAAAAACATCTTCTGATGACTCTTCTGTTGTGCAGTGAATATTCTGGATTTTCTGCAAAGTCAATGCATTGTAGATTTCAGATTCCTTCAAGAATCAGCAAAGCTGGGTAGATTCATCACAAAATAACTTCATTTCTTTGACTTTATAGTCAGCTCCATGCATTTGGTAAACTTGAAATGATTGGACCTTCTTGCATTGATGTGAAACAATATGGGGCCAGGAGCAAAGGTTTAGTTCTAATAAAGTTTCATGTTTAAGAACCCTAAAAACAAACATTTTGCATTGAAAGAAATTTCCTAATTAACTTCTAAAGAATTTGTACATTAAAACATCTTACCCTGCTGGAGAAGACTGATAAAGCAAACGTACTACCTTCTCCTGAAGAGAAACTGTATTTAGAAGGAACTTGCTATTCTCATAAAACTTTTAATAGGAAGAAGTGAATCAAATTCCTTAATTACCATTTTATGGTTGGTAAAAGGGCAAATTACATGCCATCCATTTCTAAACTTCTAAATGTCTCTGGTGCTTTTAATTAAAGCTGCCATCTAGAAACTACTAAAGCAATTTTACGCAATTAGTTATTTATAGGTTACCATAATACACCGCTCAAAATATGATTTAAGTGATTTGCAGTCTGTTAGTGTGTGATCTCTGTCATTTTTTTTTTTTTTGGTGGGGAGGGCGTTTGTCTTTTTATCAACTGAGGTGATTCTTAAGTGAACAGAGAACTGTGATGAGGAAGCAAAGTTATTTTGGCTAGTGATTTTTAATAAAAAGAGGACGAATCATAATTCTACACTGTCTCAATATTCAGGGGCCCAAGTTTCATGCTAGACAATATTGCAGAGGTAAAGTAGATCATTGCTATTCCTCCATCTCTCTGCACTTTGCTTCCATTCTGCCAGATAACTGGCTCTACACTTCCCATACTACTTGGAGTAGATCCCATCTTGGCTTGCCCCCCCTTAGGTGATCCCATTTATCCAAACACCTCCATCCTGTCCTTCATGCCCTCAAGTTTAGCATTATGTGTTTTAATGAGGAATTAATTTGTTGCTCTCTCAGGCAATATCCTATACTAATCACAGAAGTTCACACCTGAAGAAAATCCTTATGGAATGAATTTAGTGGTGAAACATTAGGTTGCTAAGGGAGTTAGTTTGGTTAGGTAGGTCTTGGGAGGGGTCCCCAAGATACAACATGTCAAAGGAATTAGCACTAAAATTAGTGCATCTCAAGGTTGTGAAGGATCAAATCATATATGATACCTGAATCTGGGAAATACAAATCAAAACCACAATGAGATACCACTTGATACCTCTGAGAATGGTCCACATCGAAAAGACCAGAATCAACAAGTGTGGGCGAGGGGGTGAAGAAAAAGGAACCCTCTTACATTGTTGGTGGGAATGTAGACTATTCTCACCCCTATGGATGGCAGTCTGAGGGTTTCTCAAAAGACTAGCAATGGATCTATTGCAATCCCACTCCTAGATATCTACCCCCCAAAATACAAAAACACTAATTCAAAAGGAAACCTGTCTTATGTTTAGAGCCATACTATTTACAATAGTCAAGATATGAAAACTACCTGAGTGCCCCAAAACAGACAAGTAGATCAAGAAGATACAGTGTATATACACAATGGAATACTATTCAGCTATCAAAAATGATATATTTATGACATTTGCAGCAACATGTATGGAGGTGGAAGAGCTTATACTAAGTGAACTAAGTCTGAAGGAGAAAGACAAATACCAGATGGTGTCACTTATATGTGGAATAAAGAGAAAACAAACAAAGGGTCATTGAAAGACAAACTTTAAAACCAAACCTTGAAAGCTAACTATAGATCTGAGGCATCCATGGGTTGGGGGAGAGAGAGGTGTAAAAACAGGAGGGGGGTGGTGGAACACAATGGACTTTGGTGGAGGACTATGGGTGCTTCGGTGGTGGGAGTGCTATGGTGACCACACCTGAGAAGGGAAATCCTTTACTGCTAAAATACTGGCAAGGATGTAAAACAGTGGTACTTCAATAACAATAGATAAAAAAAAAAGTCGGCGACAACTGCAATGTCTAATAACAGGGCAATAAAAAAAAAATACCCGAATCCTACTGTATCTTGACTCTTGCTTCTTTGGTGGTACCATTTCTATATAGAAATTTTCAATTCTCAGATTGACTTACAAGGACATGAAACTTGCCTCCAGTCAAAGTAAGTCATTCCATGTTTGGGTCACTATTATAAGCAGCATTATTATTAGCAAACAAAACATTAAGCCTGATCAAAATGTCTTTGATCAGGTATTTAATGTGAATACACCACATGGTGGGCATTGCCCTCTGCTGTGTAGGCACTATTACTAGGGTCCTCCATCTGAGAATTTATATATCAATGTATTTGATCCCTAAAATATTACCTATGTATTTGTTAGAATGGCATACATACATGAAAACTAAATAATGTGGAGGTAAAAGACATTTAACAATGCCTTTGGGGTTTTTATAAAACTTGAATAATCTTAGTAGACGTTTCCCTGATTTAAGCATGGATAATACATGGGACAATCAGTCAAGGCTAGACAGATATAAGTGGCCTCCTTTTGTCTGACTTCTCCCAGTTTTTGGTTAGGCAGAAAGGCTGTTAAGCTCCAGATGCTGACATAATATAAGGTCAAAGTCTACTGACCATCATAAGCAGGTATATTAGACCAACTGTGAATAACAAGTTAAGCTCTCATTCTGATTGCATAACATGCATTAAGTCCGCTGAAAGACCAATAATATAGTTTAGGAAAGAAATTTCCCAAAGTGAAAATAGAATAGCATCACTGTGTTGTAAAGATCAAATATTTTGCCTGAGTTACAAGGTGTCATCAAAAATATTTTTCTCAAGATGGCTCTGATTCTATGAAAAGGATGTGGGAGGAAAGTTATCAAGAGAAATGCCTTGAAACTGAACTGGGAATTTGATCATAGGTGGGAGAATGCTGATCTTACCCAGAAAGCCTGCTTCACTAGGTGACTCTTCCCAGTCTTTCCTTTCTACCTCAAGGCCTAACCTTATGCCCTCATTTTTAGCAGAATAGATCTAACTTCTCTCAGAATATGCATGCTAGCAGAATGGAATACTACAACTTTATAGTTCCTTCTACCTACACACTTACCCTCATCCCTACATCTATACATTTTCTTAGAATAGTTTCTTCAGTCTTTCCTTCCCATTCAAAACCTACTCCCCATCTCTCCCAGCAATCATTACATCTTTTGTGTCATTCCATTTACCAATAACCACTGTCATGTTTTTCCATAGAAGAAGCCTTCCCTGAGGAACCTGTCCTCTATTTGTCACTCTATTTCTCACCCTCAAACTTCTCAGAAGAGTGATGTTCACTAGTGGTATTGATTTTCTCATCTCTTATTAGCTCATCCAATGACTGAAATTTGGCTTCCACGCCTACCACCACTCAAACCACCAATGACAGGTCACTGATAAATCCTCTTTGCCTGATCCAATAGCTAAAAAAATTGATACTGTTTTCCACAACTTCTTAAGACAAACTATTGCCCTGGCTTCCTGAATACAAGCTCACCTTGTTGACTTCCCTTTTTTCAGGTTTCTTCTCTGTCTCTTTCATTAGATCCCCTTCCACTGCCTTCCTTATAAATATTATTATTATATTATAATAATTATAAATAATATATAAATTAATAAATAATAATAAAAAAATAAATAAAAATAATAAATAATAAATAATATATAAATTAATAAAATAATATATAAATAATATTATAAATACTAATTATAAATAATATTATTATTATAAATATCCCCTTCCACTGCCTTCCTTCTGATTTATTTACCTGTCTCACTCTAGCACATTTACTATCCTATCACCAAAGTGATCTATCAAAGATGCATGCATTGGATAATCATCTCACTCTCCTGCTTTAAAATCCTTTGTCTATAAGATAAAATCCAAACTTCCTATTTGTGAGCCTCCTACTAACCTCAAATATTTTTACTTCATCAATACTGATTTCTTTGCAGTTTCTTAAATGTACTATTCATTTTATTCATTCTGTGGCTTACCTATAGTTCTATTGAGGGCTGGCCTTAGCGTTAGTCCAAATGGCTATGTTACCATAACACATCGCATACTAAAGGCATCTGGGGAAAACTTTACTCTCTCCATCGAATAGAATAACCAAAAGTACATTCTCATAGCGGTTTGTGAACTATACCCTTTCCCTCATAGACAACAATGACATTCACAAGATGTCACTGATTAGAGTTTTAGTATCTCTCCATTAACCCCAAATGTAGCCTTTGCGATCAGCATATAGTTGCCAAGGGAATCAGTAGAGCTTCAGAATGCATCTGAGATAGAGCTGGGGAAGGACAAAACAGATTGTTTTTGTCTAGACTTTATCATATTCAGCTTTCTTAATTGCCAATAAAGTTAAAGTGACTCCTATATGATTAGTGTCATGAATACCCTAAAAATACTTTTGGAAGCTGTCAAGATTTAAGGATCATTTTCCTCCTAGGGAAAGGCTCTGCAGCTGTTTGCATTCATCTGGTTATTACTTAAGTCCTGCTGAGTTCTAAGGTCAGTTTGTTTAAAGATGCACATGAAAGTAGAGATCTAATCCTTGCTGAGGTCTAAGAGAACCAAATTAAGTCATTGATTAATTTCATCGTGTCCAGTCACGTCTTCACCCTCTGTATCTACTTAAAAAAATAAATGTATTCAGCGTGTCACAAATTTTATTTTATATCCCCACCTAGTACCATTTCACATTCTGCTTAAGTACTTGGTCATCTATTACATGACTCATTAGTTTGAGTTCTCTGTAGAATTAAAGAAAGTTGCAGTAAAAATAATAAATGGAACCTAAGTTTCAACTACATCATCCATGCATGTTTTAAAAGCATCTTTCAAAGTCAATTCATACTCATATACAATGCTTGGGTTTAGCACTCCATCAGATCCCTGTGCTCAACTTTTTGCCTTCCCCCATTACATTGAAGCATTGATAACAAGAATGGCAAATGTTTCTTTTGATTGGGATGCAAATCAAAGTGTGCAAAACTAGATAAGATAAAGACTTTTTCCCAGGAGATACACCCAGGGGCTATCTTTTGTGAAATTCCATTCAGGGACACATCCATTTTTTTTTCTGTAAACAAATCCTGTAGTTAGCAGGTATAGTCAAGAAATTGAGTAAGTTTAGGATTCCTGTCTCCATTCCTTAAGAAAAAAATTGGGGAAGTTCCTAATTGCAGAATCTTCCAAAGGGATGTGACAAGGTTTCCTGGAGATTTACTTGACTATGTGCATTCAGAGACTATGTAAATGTTATGGAATGCCCTATGGGTACAATATTAAGTCAGAAAAATCAGAGAACTAGTTTTAATAGGCAAAGGAAACTAGACTAAATGTTATTTATTTTGCCAGCAAGTAACTTTCATTCCTATTGAAAACATACCATTAGACTGAAGAATTTTCAATATTTTCTACCCTCCCAGAGAAGCCAATAGATATCATGGCTTTCAGTTAAAAGGTAGGTAGTGTGGAATAGCGGAGGCATCACAGGTCTCTCTTTTTCACCATGAGGCGTTGGAGTCAGATAGAATTCCAGTGTTATCTGTAAGCTGCATGACCCTGGATAAATTTTGAACTATGCGAGTCTGTTTCTTCATCTGTTCAATAGGTATAATACTATTTATCTGTGTGTTACTGTGAAGGTTAGAGAGACTGTGTATAGCATCTAGCACAGCGCATGGCACACAGTAAGCACTCAGTAAATTATAGCTGTGGTTATTTTTAGACAGAGTTGGGAGGAAGATCATCGTGAGTCCTTCAGTTTACAATAGGAATCCTAGGACCCAGCATTTGAATGACCAGCCTAATGTAACACAGCTAAGTCAGTGGTATCATTAAGACTATTTTAGTGTTCAGGGAAATGAAGCCACAGTGAGGTATAGTGACCTACACAGGGTCATTCAGAGAAACACTAGTGTTACAAGGACTGAACAAGAAAGTCTAGATATCTTAACACGATTTTCATCACAATTTGCTGCTGTTTCTCAAAAAAAGTCCCCTGGCTTCTGACCTTTTACCTTTTGCTGACTGGTTTTTAATCCCATTTGATAATTTATTCTGACTTTAGGACAAATGATCTCAAAAGCAAATTTTATTTCATCCTATTTTTAGAATAGATTCAGAAAATAAATTAGCTGTCGTGTAGATTAACATTTATTTGACTTACCTTGCATAATTAAGGACATGGTGGAGAGCCTGCCTATAATTGCAATATGTTGCTTGTTAAAGTCTTAGAGCAAGCTCTCTTTCCTAACCTAGAAATGGTACTCCCTGATGTACATTTCCATTTTCTACTGATCTACAGCTTTTCTTTATTAGCTTCTAGGTGGAGAGAAAAATCAAATCTCTGCTTAAAGAAATCCATTAAACATTTGCGGTCTTGTAAGGGGGGAGGAAGAAGGAGCTGATGTGCATGACAGTTGTAAAGCAAAAAACAAACAAATTGGGCTTTCTTGAGAGATAAAGAACCTGCAGGAGAACCTCAAAGACATAATTAGCAATTAGCAATACTCTCCTCTCAATTTGCACACTATGTTTTAATGACTTCTTGGATGGTTTTCCCTTCTTCGGCAAGTCTATGAAATTGCCCTGCAGCATTCCATATAATGAGAGTCTCACTCCTGATCCACTGCCACGAGTAAGTGCTATCTATATTCAGCGTGGAGACAGGTGCCTTAGTTTGCCACTGAAGTGTTCTGAGCAGCGTTCTCAGAGCGACTGATGTCTGGACACGGGTTCTGGCATCTGAGTGAGTTTGAGGATCCCTAAGAGGGTCTTCAAACACGGTTAACATGGCTGAAGGAGGTGTGGGGGGTTCTCAGTGTGGACATGCTTCCTCCTCCTTTAGACATCCTCTTTCACTCATTGGGTCTGAGTAGATGTGGCCAACATTAGTTTCAGGATCTTAAGTGAAAGCTGTCTTGGATGGATTAGATATTCAGCTGTCAGAAGCCTGGACCAGATGATGGTAGGGTCCTGGACCACTTTGGGATGAATAAAGTGTACTGGACTATTGTAAAGGCCACTCTTAAAGAGAAAGATGAGTAAATCCAGTCAAAGGAAAATGCACTACAAGCTATGATGAGAAGAATAATTTACTTTAATATTAACTTCTATAGATACATAAATTTTGGCACTCTCACTACTGATACTTCAAGAGTTCATGTAAATCCTGTTCATCAGGACTCTATTATTGCTGCTTCCCCCCCACCCCCAAAAGCTGCAGCAATCCAATTATTTGCTTTATTTGGAAAAGCTGAGATATTCATCGTCTACGTGGTAGGTTGAATGCCAAAGGTGAGATGAGTAGTTTTCATACTAGCAGCAACTCAGGAGGATGTCAATTTTAGGCACAATACAGGCTTGATTCTTTCCTATTTCTTATGCCCAAATCCCAATAAGACCTGCCAGAATTTTAAACTTGTGTAAAAGGCGGGGCTCAGCCTGATGTATTTCCTTGAAAGATGAGCTGATTATAGGTTGCACCTGTGTTATGTATTCACACATAAAATATTTATTGTGGACTTACTATGCGTAAGGAATGAGAGCATAAGAGCTAGCATAAGAACGAGAAAGAAACATTTCAAAACACTTTACCATGATACTTGAGTGGGTGGGGGTACATTCCTTTAGGCAAAAAGGTCATTCCCATTAAAATTCTGTTTAGAATATCTGGCAAAGGTAAGAGTTACCTAAATGATCAATTACACCATAAGTATGTGTAATGGATTCCGAGCTGTACTAGATGTTGCTGGCACAGAGTGAGGAAGATTCAAAAGAAGTATTAGATGTAATTTCTCTTGCCAAGCAGCTTACCTTGGTAATAAATAATTACTTGCAAAGTAATAGGAGGCAAAATATAATCAAGTGCTTACAGGGTAGTGTAGACACTTAAAGAAATTCATAATTAATGGGCTGGGGTTAGCCAGGGGGGCTCTATGAAAGACTTAGGCCTTGAATATGCCTTGAAGGAAGGGATGGCTTTAAACTCTAATTGTAGTTGGAATTAAATCTCCATATGGCAAATATCAAATGGCTAAAGAGTAACCTGTTAATATTTGAAATAATAAGTGACCATCTAACAAATTAAACACATTGACCTCACCATATTTTTTGGCATAGAAAGATGTTCCTAATATATTAAGTGTGAAGAGCAGATATAGAATAGCATTCCATAATATGATTCCATTTTTGGAGAATAAAATATATGATATGCATTTAAAAAGTCTAGAAGCATTAAAATATTAACAGTGATTTTCTATATATTATAGGATTATGGGTGACTAAAAGTATCTCTTTGTGTGCTCCTTTTTCTGCAAATAGTTTGTATTATTTGTGTAATACTTAAAAACTACATTGCTTCTTAAAATCCACTGAAACAACTATTTCATAAAATCCAGTAAAATAAAAGCATGCACGCATGCATACACAAAACATCTTGGAGGAGGAACAGAGGATGACTAAATAATTAAGGAGATAAAGTGAATGACATACAATGATAGACTCAAAAGTTGATAATCTTTCAGCTTATTGGCCTAAGATGAGTATATGAGCCAAGTCTATATATCATGAAGCTGCTTGAGAGAAACAGATTTAATTCAATAAACTCCAGACAAGAGAATTGAAGGTTGGCCCTTGAAGATGAAGAAGTACACTTAGGACAAATAAAAGTAAAGTTGAGCCCCCACAGAAAGCAAAAAAAAAAAAAAGATTTTGTTATTCTAAGGGTGATACGGATTGAAAACATAAATAGCTTCAAGAATGATTTGTACATTCACGGAAGGAAGGTTCATTAAAGGCTGATTGTTAAGCAAAACCCAGGAATGTCTAGAGTCTGAGACATTTAACAAGGGTATAAAGTGGGCACAGACATGCTTCCAGTCACTGCAGGCCAAAGAGCCTGTGTCCCCGATGTTCTCGGTTGGGCCAGCAGTTAACCCCTTAGTTTCGCGGGGAGAGGGGTCAGGAAAGCACTCAGAGGTCTCTGCGTAATAATTACTTATCAACCAGAAAAGAAGCCTTTTGATATTATTTTAACAGTCATGACTATATTAATGCACATTGACTAAAAGTTAGTTCTGGATGTGCTTATGTGTCGGGATCAACAGAGAAAATGGCAGAGGCAGAATATTGAGATGGATGGACTACGGTGTGGCAACAGTCCTAGGATTTTATGAAGTCAAAAATATCTTTAGATGACCGAAGGGTTTTTTATTTTTACCTCGAGGGCTATTCAGCGAAGCTTCTGCTGCTCTCCCGCCATCTCCACAGTGACTCTGGTCAAAAGGAAGGCACTGGTCACCCGTTCCTGCTACCACTTCAAAATTCTTGGACAGATCTTTTGTTTCCACAAGAGATTTCAACTTGTAGACTTTCCGGGTATTGGTGTCTGACAGATACAGTAATTCAGACACAGGGTCCATAGCCAGATAGTATTTGTGAGCAGGACTTGTGCTAAGGAAGAGAAAAGCAAAGTTATCCAAAGCCACTTGTTTGCTATGCACCCCCTGCGGTCTGCCTTTAATCACAAATGGAAATATATCTCAAGACATGAAAGAATGTATGTATCTTCCTTTTTCTACAGCAAGGAGAAGGATACTGGTTTGTTTTTCTAGTAACAGGTTTGGGTATAAAAAAAAGATTCAGTGTGTGTTGCTAATCTGTGAAGATGCTTACATTTCAATACCATCTCTCTAGGGTTAAAAAGAAACAGATGAGAGAAAAATCCCAGATTATCTGTCTCATGCATACCTTTCATACCTGGTCGTTCGGTTACGTCTTAAATAACTGCCTGAATGCCTCCCAGTCACCTCCAACTGGACAAGCCCCAAATGGTTGTTATTCTCTTTTCCTGCCTTTGCCCAAGCCCTTCTAAGCCAACTTCTCTTCTGGACTTCCTGCCTCACTTGGGGATGCAAACATCCTCCTAGGCTCCTGCTGTAAACTGGGAGACATGCGCTTAGATGAGCAGTGCCCTCAGGGGGCTGTGCTGGACACGCGCTATGCACTTTGCCCTTCCACGTGTCTCTCTTTTATAGCTGACCACCACACTCCCCTAGTCCATTTTTTTCCCTTTCAGGACAGAATAGAACTGATTATATTTGACCTTTTTTGGGTTCAAATCTCAATCAGCTCTATCTCCTAAAGGTGACACTAAAGTTACCTTGATTGGATTTTGTTATTTCTGAAACTCTTCAATTACATACTCACATGGGCTCGCCTGTGGTTTTTTTTTTTTTTTTAATCTGCACAAACGGCTGAGTTCATTCATTGATTTGGCTTCTTTCTAATTTTAATCGTTCAATGGCTGCAGTAAGTTTAGTTTGGGGATCTTTTGCTGAACCTGAGGTTCATGTATTATCGACATCATTCAAGCCCTGAACCTGGAAGTCTAACCCCTATGCCCATCTTTTCTCTTTACCTGCAATTGTGCTGTAAACTGGCTTTCAGAACCAAGCTCTTCTAGCCCTCCTGACATGACATTAGTTCTAGCTCTCATCATCTCTGCCTTGGATTATTTTCTGTAGCTCTGCTTAGAAGAGGTAGCTTTGAAATCTTAAGTCTATTATTTCCCCACACTGCTGCCAGGGTTATCCTAATCACATAGATGCCATTTAAAAATTTTTTTTAACATTCTTTTCTTCACTTAACAAATTCTTATATGCCTTTTAATGCTGACTCAGGCTTCAGCTCCTGAAAGCAACCTTCCCTACATCTGAGTCATTGACACTCTGCTTATGTCATATGAATTTTTACTTGTACCCCCCCAATAAACCATGGGATTCTGGAGGAGAGCAACCAAGTCTTGTTTCTCTCTAAAGTGCTCACTCTCCAGCACTGTCTAAGCTAGAAACCAGAAGTGATTCTTTTACTCTTTATTTCCATCATTGTCCACATCCAGTAAAATACCATTTAAAAAAAATCCTACTTTCCATACCCGTCTCCAACCTGCCCACTTTTCTTTACCTCTACTGTCATTAGACTGATTCCCCATCATCTCTCACCTGAGTTCCTTCACTGGTATCATATTTGTTCACTCATTCAAAAGTAAGCAAATGGGGCCAAGAACTGTGTGATGGTCTGGAGACTGACAAGCTATAGCTCTTGTCTTCAAGAGACGTGGGAATCAGATCAGTAGAGAGGGAGGAAATTGAGCAGAGAGGAGGGCATGTGATCTAGTAGTACCTATCACACTGGACTGGAATTTATTCTTTGAATTATTAACTAAAGTCCATACTTATTCAGCCCTTTTATCTATTCCAGGATTCCAACTACGATACCAAATTAGATTCAGTCCTCATGTCTCCTGAGAATCCTCCGTGTTGTGATAGTTTCTCAGACTTTCCTGGCTGTTGATAAATAGTTTGAAAGAGTGTTGGCCAAGGACTGCTCTACTGGAATGTGTCTAACTTTCTCCTCACAGTCAGACAGTGGTTATAGGTTTGGAGGATGGAGACCACCAGGGTGAAGTGCCCTTCTCATCAAGTCTAATCAAGGGTACAAAGACCAACATGGCTTAGTGGATGTGGTCTTTGATCTCCTGGCAGATGTAGTGATTAACAGGTTGCCCTATGATAGTGACTCTTTTGGAAATTCTTCTCTTTTTTTACATTTTAAAAAGGTTAGGTTTATTAGAAGAAAAGACGCTTGCACAGACACAAGCTGGCAGAAAGAGAGTGTTTTTAGGCAACTCTTAAGGAACAGGGAGTTATACTCTACTTCCTTAAGTAATGAGTGACGACACAAATTATTTGGAATTCTTCCATATGAGAGCTTTATCTCTATTTGTTTATGAATTTACCCATGTAGTTACATCAGTATGGGTTCAAGGATATTTATTTTATATTTTGCATTAAAATGCAGTATTACCTGATTTATTTTGTTGCTTAAATTGTTCCAGCTTGAGCCCTTGGTAGCTCTTTCCGTTATGGCTTTGTGTGCTCATTTACACGTCTCCATTAATGTGTGTACGTGTGTGGATGTGTGTGTTTTAGCACTTCCTTACTTTCTGGAACTACAAGATGCTCATTTTGTAGAATCCCCGCCAGAATACTAGAATGAGTCTTTTTTCCAAGGATGTCTGGTTCCTTTTATCAGAGAATGGTATTAGAAACCAAGATCAAGATGCTGGGCATAAGCACTTTTTTTTTTTTTTTGTCTTTCTCTCCAGCTACACTGTGAGCTCTTTGGAATGACATTTATCTTTGTATCCTAAGTGCCAATAGAGTGCCTGACAGTGTTAATGTTCAGTAAGTGCTAAACTAAACTGAACTTTAGGACATGACATGGCCAAACAAAATGGAGGGGAGAGGGTCATCAGAATAATTACGTTACCCTTAAGGCCTGGCATGTTCCTGATTGCATTTGTAATTGTATTTGTCCTCTAAGCTTATTTATGTACGTTATGGCAGCAAGGGTGGTAAATACTGATTTGAGACCCACTTTATAGTTTAATTGGAAAAAAATCAGATCCAATTGGAATACTTGATTTTTTTCTACTTACCTTCATCAAATAAAGAGAATCCGGTAGATTCCAGGGACATCTTCAACCCTGGAACCACCATGACAGCTGCTGTAAATAAACTGTAAGGGCCCCAACAAACTCCAGAATTGATTTGGCAGTCATATCAGACAACGCTTCTCTGTAGCAAAGACTGCTTAAACAGGGGGTTGAGTAAAAGTTTTTACATATTTAGTTGAAATTTTGTCTTCAGAATAAAATTTCTCCACTTGCCCTTAGATCTTTCTAGAATAAAGAAGGGATCACAACCTTTCCCTGAAACAACCTTCAATACTTGAGTAGCCAGTTTATGGAAGTTTCAACTGAGCCAGATTAATCATGTTTTGTTTAGGAAAAGTCCATAGGCTATTTTTCTAAGAGAAATGTTATTCACACAAAAGCACTTTGGAATGCATTACATTCATTTATTATTGAATATCCCCATGTGCCTGTGAGGGAAGTTAGAATTATCATTCCTCTCGAATCTCAGCTGGGGAGACCCAGACACATACGGGGCTTGCCCAGGGTCACTAACAAGCCTGTGTCTGGACTAAGATTTGATTAGATCACATGTGACTGTGTGTGCAAAATACCTTCAGAATACTCTTGTTTTGAAGGGGTAAAAAAAAAATCAGTGTTCCTGCCTCTTTCTGAGTAGCACATCCTATTTTGCTCAGCTAGGCTGTTCTCAAACTTTGTGCACTGGCCTTTAGAGAATGGAATGCCCAACACACCAAATTCAAATCTGATTAATGTTATTTTCTTGACAGCCAACAGTCAGGCAGGTCTCCTATATTGATATGTAATTTCTTGCCATTTCATGCCATTTCCCAAGTGCATTTCAGTTCTTTTGAGATGGTTTCCCCCCTACTTTCTGAAAACACACCATACCTGAGAAAGAAAAACCATGGGTCTACATTCCAATTTGCTTTAATCTCACATATCTAAATGTATACTGCAATTTGAGATACACAAAGATTTTCTTTATAATTCAGTGTTAGACTTATTGTCACCTTCAGGTTAGTTTTATATTCAAGGAATGCCCTTCAACTTAACAAAGATCACTTCATTCGTGCTAGTTAAAATCACATAGATTGTTACATGGGCAATTAATGCTTATAATTAATATTGTGCAACACTTTACCAGTAAGCAATTTGACAACCAACTTAATTTGCTTAAGGAATCAGTTATGCCAAAGTAGCAAGGCTGATCTTGTGCGCTGGCATTTAGGAAGTGGCATCTCCCAAACAAAATCCAAATTAAAAACCCTATCAGTGCCATTTTGATGACAATTGGCATTCGGAAGCGAACAAATTCAATTTTCTCCTTTGCAATTTCAGGTAATTTAGAACAGTTTTGACAAGTGTAATGCACAAATTGAATAGAAATATTCCTTATGATTAATTTCAGAGCTATGTGCCATTCTCAGTAAATGATCAGTTTAAAGTTTTTCTAATCTTTCTTTTTGGTGGTAAGAAATAGAAACCTTAAGGTCACATAAAAGGAAAAAGGAAAAATCTTATTCAAGAAGGTCACTGTGGTCACTGTCTCCTAATACACTCATCAACTATATTTCTGAATCTAGGAAGATTATCCTATTGCCTCTTTCTACCTGCAAGTGGAACACATTAAATGTATTTGAACTTGCAGCATCATTTGTGCTATCACCTAAGGAAAACATAATGAGACTTGGGCCTTGCTTTCCTAAGAAGTACTGAAAGGCTACCTTTCACTTATCTTGTTTTTTTTTTTTTTTCGAGAGAGTCTGATCCTCCAGCAAATCCCCACTTAGCGGAGTTCTCTTCTTTTGGAAGACACTTACCTGAGTCATAAACTTCAGATTCATGTTCACACTATTCCTTTAACCTTACTTATGAAGTAAAATTCCCCCATTAGTACATTACTAGGAGGTGGCCTCTTAGGCAGGAAGGGGCATTAGGTAGCTGCCCAGGTGATTTGCTTACCTATGTCTGGTATCTCTGTTTCTAGGGTGCACAAGGATCCACGAGTGGCAAGTAAAAGCAAACAGAGAGTCATCAGTGTCATTCAACAAGCCAATCTAAGCAGACCCACCTACTCCTCAACTTGCGGCTGTCAGAGAGACTCCACAGCGAGCGCGTGTGCGCCAAAGTGGGCCAGACCCTCCCGGCCTCTCCTCCTAAGGTGCAGTGATCAGCACTGAGGATTCTGCATGGCTGGTTTGTAAAGCTCTAAGGCGGCTTTGCAAAAGTTTCTCTCTGAACCATCCTCACCAGAACCACTCGGTTTCTGGCCTCAGGTGCAGTTTCCTGGGGGCAATCCTTAGTTTTACTGAATCAAACTGTCAAAGTGGGAATGGGGCCTGGGAATTACATTTTTAACAAACTGAGCTGGAGAGGCTGATGCAGAATAAGGTTTAAGAGTCAACAGGTGAGGGTTTGAAGAAGTAGCCACTGTGAAGGGTTTGCCTGCTCTAGACTGAAACCACCTTATCAAAATGCAACATCACTGTTTTATGATCAAGTCTTCTGTGCAACACACATTCAAAACCTAACCTTAAGCCACTTAAATGATGTCAGAGATGAGATAAGGATGTCTCTGGTGCCCATTAGCACATTACTTAGCAATAATTAAGAAAAAAACATAACAAATTGGAAGGATGGTTACTCTTAAGGCATGACAGAATGTCCCTGGTATCAAAACCACTGCAGCAAAATAGCTTCAATAAAATACGTAAGTCTACTGCCAGGGCCTTGTGTCTTCGAAGTATTCATGCCCCAAGGGTGCAACTGGGTGGACAAAACAGAACTGTCAGGTCATAAGAGGCAGAACACTCTGGGACCCCGGTCTGTAAGCCTTTTGGCATGTGATGGTGCTACCTAAGGCATTTCACTCAGGCACCAGTCACCAGGCTTCTCACACAAAGGGCGTGGTTGGCATACAGGCCTGACGTTGGGTCAAGTCTGCTCAGAATTAAAAAGCTATAATCATCTATGAAATATAGTCATTTTAATTTTCAAATCCTTTTAAAACCTGGCCCTTACGTCATTTTGAAAAACATGAAGATAAGCAATCTTATCTAAACTAGAAAATGTTCTTATTCTTTGGAATGGCAGGAAAGAAAAGATACAAAATGATTTCATTTGAAGCTAACTGCTACTACTGATCAACTCTTCTTAAAGAGAATTTCTGGGATTTGATTCGTCAGACCACAGGTCAGAGTCATGGACATTTTTGTTTCCTTGGTTCACCTCAAAAGGGTAGTATCCTGAGGGGTGACACAAAAGGTCAAAAGGATAAGATATGGAGCTTGGATTAGAAACCTGGTCTCAAGCATTCAAACCGCTTTGAGTTTCTTTGTCTCCAGGCACTAGCGGTTTCTGTGGCCTCTAAGTTACAGGGTGACTGTGCTTGAGGCTGGCTCTACTCACTGCTACTTGGTTGAGCCCCCTGAAGGAAGTCCATTGTGAAAGTACTAGAAGGACCTCGTTAAAACATGGTTTCATCTACCACCGTTCTCGTGGTACAGAGCCACTTGTGTGGCTACAAAGGGTTTTGAAATTCGGAGGTAAAGGCAAGGAGTGGAGATGGGGATGGTTTGATTTTCTTGCAGTTGCTTCTGATCCTGCCAATAATGGCACTGTGAATTTGGAAAGATGTCCTGTATTATGCAGAGCAGCTTCTCTCATTAGCATCTCAGAGGGAGGAAATGAAAATGATGGAATTTATTTCCAGTGTGTGACCTTGTTCTGTCTCGAATTACTTTTAGTTAAGGATTTAGTATTGAGTCACCACCAAAGTCAGTCTGCTGTCTAGCTAGCAACTGACGACATGCTGAGGTGCCAGTGTGTGAGCTCCTCACAAGTGCCTGGGCCTATCAGTGGGCATCACCATCTGGCCACTAACTGACTTGAAGCTTGTCATGAGTTAGGAGGAGTGGAACCGTGAATCTTTTCAGAATAAGAAATGCTCTTGGCGGCAGAGGCTCGAAGTTGATCTTTGGCTTTTTTTTTTCAGGACCTCCATGATTAAAAGGGTCATCTAGTCTTTTTTAATTAAAAAATTCATTGAGATACAATTTGCATACCATAAAATTCACCCTCCTCAAAAGTACAATTCAGCAGTTCCCTAGTACATTCTGAAAGTTGTGCAACCATCACCAACATCCAGTTCCAGAACATTCCATTATCTTATGAAGAGAACCTTGGACCCATTAGCAGCAACTCCCCATCCATCCCACAGCCAAGTCCCTAGAAGCCACTAATCTGTTTTCTGGCTTAATGAATTTGTCTCTTCTGGACAGTTTGTAAAAATGGAGTCATACAATATATGTCCTTTGGTGTCTGGCTTCTTTTACTTAGTATAATGTTTGACTTTTTATCTTACATTCTCGTGAAGTGGGGATGGAGAAAGAGGGGAAATGTCACCTTTGGAGCCGTTGTCCAGTGACCTGCCATGCAGTTTTGCTGGCCTGTTCTGTGTGGTTGCAACACTTAACAAGTTGTTCATGCCGCTCTCCATTTTTTTCCTTATACTTAAAATATTTTCGATGTTGGAGCGCACACTTTTCTCCCTGTTCCTATTTCCATGGTATTCTTCCTTTGAAGAACCATTTCCCACTCTACTCTTCAATGGTTCTTAAGAGTTTACGGTTGCAAAAACCTTTATCTCAGATTGCTCTGGCTCTGTTCCTTGCCCTTATCACAACTTACCTGTCTTCTGTTTTAGGGCCCTGCTTTCAGCTAGTATTTCCTTTGAAAATCAATCTGACAAATGAATCCATGCCAGAGACTAATGGATGATTTTAGCTTGATGGGTCAATCTAACAGAAGTTCTTGTGTTGGGGACTCTTAGAGCTGTCATGTCTCAACTCAGGAACATTTAGAGTTCCATTTAGAGTGGGAATTTTGGGTACTGTGGAAGGCCAGCCAAGATGTTTTTGGATGAGGAGGAGGGAGCCTTTGAATGGCACTGTCAATACATGAAATCAAGCTGGGGAGGTAATCACCTGTTTCCTCTACATATAGTATTTGGCTATTTGTAGCTCCAGTCTGCTGGTAAGAGGATAGTCCTTGGTCATTTCTCAGGTATTTTCAGAAAAGCTCTCAAAGTCCGGCTTCCATTTGTTCCTTCAGCAGAGTGCTCTACAAGTTCCACTGCCCCTCAGTAAGCTAACTGCCCCTAAGTGGATGCTATCACAGTTCTACTCAATTCCTAGTCAACGATAAGACCTGAGTCCTGAGAACAGTATGGGAAATGTTAACCAGTCACTGTAAAAGAAACAGGAAAATCTCAAGAGAAATTGTTATGTCACATTGACATTTGTCAAGTCCAAATTACTCAAGGCACCAAGAAGCATTTACCAGAATCTTATTTTCTTCTTTCATTTTTAAGGGAAGGACAAAACAAATATCTGGAGAATAACAGCATCCTGAACAATAACAGCATGAGACTTTTATAAAGAATAAATCATTTCCACTCATGCTTAATAAGTTTTCTAATAGAATTGTGAAATTAGAAGATGAGAGGGGAGCAAGGGGATATTACATATTTGAATTCTTGCAAAGCACTTAATACAGTCTCTCATATTTTTACTTATATAATTATCTGTGTTAGTTTTAGAAAACTGAAAAGTGACCCTGAGGCCATAATCAAAGGAAAAAGAAATAAAGTCACACTTGATGAGAAACAGTTGAAGGACTTGGGCATGTCTGGAATGAAGAATGAAAGCCAAGGAACCTATGATAACTGTTTTCACACTTGTGAAAATTTGTCAGATGAAAGAGAGAGGTGGCTTCAGATGCTAACATTTACCACTACTCAGTGAACGCTTCATGAGGCAGATTTTGGTTGAATATAAGGAAAAATTTTCTACCAGAGCATGCCAAAGAAACACTGGGTTGTCTTGAAAGGTATTTAAGTTTCCTGTTATTGAAACGGATTACACAAAGTAGAGATGACTGATTATCAGGGTAGTAGGGGGCTAGCGCTACGCTGCACCAGATACCTGCAAGGACTCTTCTCACACTTAGCTTACAAGTCGATAATGCCACATTTTTGCTACTGAAATGAGTGCATTTTAACATGAGAAGCAAATTTCTGTAGGTAGAAAGACCTGAACAATCTCTCATAGAAATGGATCTATCTTTAAAAAATTCTTTAAAGAAAATATTTTTGAGACTCTTTTACATTTACTGCATGCTCTTGTAAGCTTACTTTCTTTATTATCTTGCCTCAATCTTCCACTGGAGGGAAGGACTAAGATGCGGTTTTGCAGGTGAAATCTGCAATAAACAGGCAAAAGGGTACTATATACTTAAATAACAAGAAATAATATTATTGTGCTGGCATAATGTTAATAACAATGACATAACTGACTTTTCCTTATCCTCCCATCCCCATTCAAGCAATGGAGGACAAGCTAGAGGAAATAAAAAATTGGAAACCAATGAAGAGGAAATTAATTTTGAGATCAGATGAAAAAACTCAATTGGGGACAGTTTAGATCTGTAGAGTTGGGGTAGGAAAAATCTGTAGTCTTCCAATATTTGCAATGTTAAGGGGCACCTGGAATTACTCAGTGTGGACCAATATGGAACAAGAGGAAGGAAAAGAAGGCAATCTAGATGAGTAAGATTTACGCATTGACAAAATATCATCACTTTGGGATGAAAACTATACATCCGCAGCTCTTAAAACAAGTTAAACTGTTTAAGACATGTCAAAAAGATGCTCAAATAAAGTTGAAGTCGATTTTATATATAAGGAGGTAGAAGAACAGAGTAGTTAAATTTAATAATGACTTACTTGACAGAGACTGAAGATGTAGAAAGCTCTTTCTCCTTTTCTATAATAACCTATTGACAATATTGCTCTTCCATTCACAGTTTTTAATGCAACCAATAACATAATAACTATATTAGTCTGTGTTTCCAAGGCAACAGATGAGTCAACCAAGTAAAATGACTAATCTGCACTGGTGGGGGGAGCAATTAAATTAAGTGATTTTAACAAAAAAAAAACCTGGTGCAAAATAAAGTTTCTATCTACATATAGTACAATTCAGTGAACATTATGGCTCTTAAGATAGCAAAGTCTTATTATAGCAACTTAATTCTCCCCAGGAAGTTTAAATCTGGAAAAGTTATGGAGCAAATAAATAAATCTACCAATTTTTGTGAAAGATACAAAGTATGCAGTATAGGCCATTGATCAGAAGAGATACTTTTAAAAAAGGAAATCTAATAAGAGCTATAGTGGTTTCTGAGTAAGCATGATAGATAATATTTGCTGACATAAACTGATTTGATGTACAGTCAAACAGAGTTAGCTGTCAGTTAGGTCAAAATGATCATGTCTATTCAATCAGCCTGTTTCTCTAATGGTCAATCATAGGAAGGTTGGAGTAAAGGAAGGTGAACAATTTTTTCTTCTTCTTGAACCTCATGCAAGAATTCTTAATCATGAATCTATGTAAAGGCTTCATCCACAAGGGTAGGTTGCTGGGTGATGGTGGTGGGGGGTGTAGGGAAAGAGGGAAAACATATAATCTCTGAAATCACATATACAATTTTGTGTGAATGTGGTTTCTTTCCAGGGAGAGGCCCCATAGCCTTCGACATATTCTTAAAGGGGCCTGAGAATTAAAAAAAGTAAGTTAAGAATTGCTCCAAAGGATGTCAGTCCAGAAGAGTCACTCAGATTACAATATCTAAAATATGGAAACAACCCAAATGCCCCAAAATTGATGACTGGATCAAGAAGATGTGGTACATGTATACAATGGAATACTACTCAGCAATCAAAAATGATAAACTAATGCAATTTGTAGTAACATGGATGGAGCTAAAAGGGATCATGTTCAGCAAAATAAGCCAGACAGAAAAAGAAAAATATCGAATGGTTTCACGTATAGGAAGAATATAAGAGGGCCAAACGAGAAATGAGAAGAAGAAAATAGCACACAGATAGAAAACAAAAACAAAAACTAGCAGGCAACCACAAATAAGAGACATTTTGCAGGGGAGGGGGAGGAATAGGGACCAAAACAGGGGCGAAAAGAGCACAAGGGACTATGGTGATGGTTCACTGGTGAATTGGTGGTGGGAAACCTACAGGGGATGCACAATAATGTAAAAGATATAAATTAAATTAAAAAAAGAAGAGTCACTCAGAGACTCGGGCTAAATGACAGAGCCTGGTTGTGTGCGCCGTGGTGTATGCACACACATATTTGAAGAGCTGTGACAATGGGAGAAAACAGGGCTGTGGAGGAAGAATGAAAAGAGGCACTGGACAATATTTCACATTGTCAGAGAGGAATTTTTTTCTATACTGAGAAAATCACCTTGCAATTAGGATCCAAGTTATTCTATTTTATTCTTCAAATGACTTTGTGTTGAAGGTCCTAAGGTTCTGTGGAATAAAATGCAAATTTGTGAACTATTAAGGATCTCTGACCAAGGGACAGTCTCCTCAATGAATGACAATCGCTCCATCTTAGGTGAATTTGCATTTAAATGACAAAGGAATGGAGTATAGTTAGCTGAGTTTTCTTTCTAGTAGTATTTTTTTGTTTTTATACATAACCCTATGGTGCTTGCTTTGAAGTGTTAGCTACTTAGGGGCTAGCTCTATAGGTTCATCAAGACAAGGGCTGTCTACTGACAGATGATAAAGGCCTAACGGGAAATATTATTCTTTTTTTTTAAAAAAAAAGATTTATTTATTTATGCATACAAGAGCCGGGGTGTAGGCCAGAGGTGGGAAGAAGATTCACTAGAGACAGAGTGGGGATCAGAACAGGCAGATTGACTGAAATACACTGCTGAGGGGAGCAGCGGGCGAGACAAGAGAAGTCTGCAGCACCATGTGGGAAGTTCCCTGGCTGGGGATTGCCAATAGCTTCATAGTGCTGAGACTTAACCCCTGTGCTACTAGGTAGGCTCCCATAACTGGAAATATTCTGACGGTGAATGAACTGTTCAGTGCTCCCATGTATGTTTGGCATCATGTAGGCATGCCTAAAGTTTTGAAAACAATGCAGGATGTTCCAAATCCAAGCATATAATCACTATGGCATTTCTTGACTT
The DNA here is from genome assembly GCA_004024925.1 of Scalopus aquaticus. Taxonomy (NCBI): domain Eukaryota; kingdom Metazoa; phylum Chordata; class Mammalia; order Eulipotyphla; family Talpidae; genus Scalopus; species Scalopus aquaticus. The sequence goes on from PVIJ01001741.1 coordinate 178,398, forward strand.
TTCAGTAAATAGATGCCTAAATTGATATACTGCTGGAAATGACAAGTGTCTGTGAGGTGTGACATCCTGAGGTACATGAGCACTTGGTTAGGGGAGGGTGCTATGAATTAGTACCTCTCTAGACCCTCTAGATGTGCTTTATCTTTATAAAATCTTAATTTTACAGTCTATTTTTTTCTTAGTCAAGGGATTTAACAGCTTTCTTCTCTATGACAGCGTTTGCAATTATAATTAAGAAATGTATTAAAACTGGAGTGAATTAATGTGAAAAATGGATGGGGGCTTGGGACTAGAAGATTCCCCCAGTTAGGTGTGAAGGACTAACTCAGTCTACAAAGAGATATGTAGACTCCAAAGCAAGCATGAGAATCTGAAAAATTTCAAGGAATGTCCTTGTGCATTCAAGTCTCCATACTTGTGTGAATATAAGTGTTACACAAACATGACCTAAGATTTTTCATGCGTTTTGACTGGCCTTGATGCTGTTCTGTACATACAAATTTGCTCCATCAATACTTCAGTTCTCCCAGTCACTATTTTCGGTCACTATATATCGGGTCCATGAGGGAATTCCTGAGGCAACAATTGTTTTATGGACTAGTTTATAGGGTGGCATCAAAATCTTCCAGGATATAGAGAAACTTTCAGCTTAACGTTCCAAAGACGTGTCAGGAATAATGCTGTCATAACCAATTAAAGGAAGGATCTACCATTTTACCCAGGGGGGAGGAAACAGGTCTTTCTGTCTCTAATGGGATGGGAGTGGATGGTTTCATTTCCCAGAACTCCAGTGGGTATATATTTGTGTCTTATAAGCTTCAGAAAGGAAGAAATAAAACTGATTAAGCCATGGTCTATGTAGTTGTAATCTTTTGGTAACTTCAGAATGTGGAATATCAAAAGGTATGAATTCCTTTCAGAAGGTGTCAAAATACTTTATACTCTCAAGCAAATTCCTAGAACAGAGTGAGAAAGCTTAAAGGTGAAGGCTTTAATCATTTCGTCCAAATGGGATAGAACTTTGAAGGGTAAAGAACTAGTTCTTCCTTTTCATGCCACATAAACACAACTTCCATTTTCTTTTTAATGAAGTGACCACTTCAAGAGATTGGACCTGGAGAAGATAGAAAGTTCAGGTTTTGGGATCTGGCAATACCTCTCTGCTAGAATGGCATAGATAGTTTTGATCAGTTTCTATTGTAGCCAGCAAGGTTGAGCGACTTACCTGAGCACTTGGAAATACTGAGATCTATGTCAGTGACAGCCACACGTACGTACAGGGCTATCAACACTTCCTGTTTCCCAAACCAGTGCTGAAAGCTTTCTTTCAAGTGGGCACGTTGATCTATGTCTTTGTCCCTATTCCTGCATCTTAGCTCAGTGCTATGATATGGGCAACTACATTTTCTGTTCCTTCTGGCAATGCCTTAGTCTCTTCTTGTTGTTCTTGCTTTTTCCTTATCCGCTAAACAAACAGATTAGAGGAGACTTACCTTAATTCCAAAATACTAACGGAGTTTCCCGAGGGAAATATTCGCCTAACAAAATTGAAGTCGCCAACATACACACTACCATCAGGGCCAGAAGCTAAGGCAACAGGAGCAAACAGTTTGTTGTTGTGGGCTGGGCCGTTGCAGTTGGTGCAGGCTACGCTCCGTTGGTGTCCGTTGCCCATTATGGTTGATATGACTGGGGGTTGTTGGGAAATGAACATATTTTCTCCATTCCCTTTATGTATGATTCCTAGATGCAAGGGAAAAAGGGAGAAGAAAATATATAACATTATCAGTGACATTTAAATTTCTCTCTCATTGCTCAAAGCAGGTAGAAGCTCTGACTTTTCATACAAGAACTTGAGAGTCAATTACACTAACCTTGGTTTTGTTTAACTGCAAAGCCACAACAAATAGAAGCATGACACTCTGTCTCAGTGTGTCCATCTGTGAAATGGAGTCATTAATATACCCTGTTCATTAAAGGATGATTCTAAATGCCCCAACAAGGCATTCGATGATTAACTTTTAAGGCTCTCCTGTTCACTTTGGGCTCTGTGAATTATCTGCAGCTATTTTTTCATCCCTGGCTGACTTTCACCTGATGCCTGGCACACACCTGTTTGACTTCAAATTATCCTCACTATGCAACTGGTTCTTGAAAAGAGAGTATCAGTCAATTTTAATATTAACCTTAGTAAAACACAATCAGGAAGGCAATCTACTTCCGTGAAAAGAAAAGAAATCACACTGCTAGAATGCACTTCAAAGATATAAGAAGAAAGGGACTCAAATTTTCCACTCTTTTGGACCATATCTTACTATCATCAGTGCAGGAAATAGAGATACTGACTTATGAAAATGCTAAAAAAGCTGCCGTTATTCTCTCTGGCAATCTCATTCATTCTCATAGCTTTAAATCTCTTTATGTGCTGAAACTTTCTCCTGTCCAGAGTTCTCACCGGACATGCAGCTTGCCACTAGATCTTTACTTGGATGCCCCAAAGGTAAACTTAGCACATTTAAAACTGAACTCATTATTGTTCTGCATCCCCTAAGAAACCCTGCCTCAATTCCATTCCTCTCTACTTCTGTACCCGCTATTCCCTCTGCCCTGAATGCTCTCCTCATTTTGTCTGCTGGGGGAACTCTCATCTACCCTTCAGAGCTTGGCTCAATTCTTCCCCAATGCTCTGTCCAGGGCAGAATTAGTTACTCCCTGTGTGCCCATAGCTTGTTTTCTATAGCTCTATGATAACACTTAATATATTGCATCACAGAGTTTTCATTATTTCTCTTTCGTCCTCCTTAGAACATGAGCTCCTTGAAGGCAGACACTCTGTTTTCCGCCTTTCTGCATCTTGTGCTATTCCCTGTGGCTAAATCATTATTAAGTACTCAGCAAATGTTGAAAATAGGTTTTGAGTCTCTTGTAATTTCTTTGTCCAAATCCTAATGATTTTGAATACCTGTTGAGCCTGGGCAGAAAATCTAAGGAACAAGAATTGCTGTGTTAAATAGCTCACGTCTGTTCAGAATGAGCTGGGGCAGGTAAAACATTTGTGTTGAGAGAAGGCATCCCAGTGTGTCAGACTAAAGTAACTGACAGCAAATGAATGCATGCACTTGCACTGCACTGTCCTGTTTTTCTCTCATGACCCTTGCTATCTGTCTCCTCATGCTGCCCTTTACTCTCCCTAAACATTTCCTGAAATGTCTTCCTCAGTTCTGTCCAACTTTTGGTTCTCCAAAAGAAGCTGCTGATCACTCTGAAACAGAAACCTTGCTGGCAAAAATAAATATGAGGGCTAGACGAGCACAACACCATGGCACCAAACATATACTCGGAAGGGCCTTCTAGGAAACAGAAATCCCATACATCATGTAACCTTTGGATTGCAAATCTAAGTATTTTCGCTTTTTCTCCCAATGTGATTTCTGCCTATTTTTTCAACATTTGACCTGCAAGAGCAATATGAGCGTCCATCCCAACAAATTGGTCTTTATGGCAGAACTATGAGCTAGCTTGAGGATACTACTTTCTTATTAGTTTTGTTATAATTTTATTAGGCAGTGAAAATATTTCTGAAGATTTAGAGTATTTAATTAAGATTAATAGGGGTAAATTTCACCTTCCCCCAAACACTTAATTGCAGTGTGATCAATATTGCACTTTAAATGAACTGGGAGAAAGTGAATGAGAACTAGAATGACAGTTGCACAGCGTCATTGAAAAGAAATGTCCTGATGATCACTAAAGAGTCTAGCAATGACACTATGATATGTCCGCTAATAAACAAAGAAACTAACTGTTTAGCATGTCAGTATTTCAGCAATGCACTATAGGGTATATCATTCAAAAATATTTCCAATTATTGGCTGGCATATACCAGATTTACTATTAACATCTATTTTCACAGGTAGATCTCCATTTTTTTATATCAATATAACAGTATAGTTAACAATTACCTTCAAAATGACATGTTATTACCAGACTCCTGGCAATTTAAAAACTAAAGATGGCTATTCTAAACCATTCTTCTAAGCCTGCAATTTTAAAACTCCCCTTTTCTATTAGAAAGCCCAGCACTCCATCAAAGAAGAAGAATGATTAAAGGAAATAAAACATAAGGCAATGTACTTTCTGATTACATCTCCACAATTGATGTCTTGCTTTCATGCAAGGTACTAAAGTGCCCGTGTACTGAAATTACCATTCCTGTTTAAAGCTGAAGCAATCAAAACAAAAATGGGCAAACCCCTTTTGTATTGCCCTGGAAAAATAGATCATTTTGAAGGGTGTTTTTGTTGTTTCAAGAATCTGTTTAACCTTCCATTACACAGAACCAGGGCATACCACCTAGCAACAATGATTTAACACCAATTCTTCTACAAAACGTTGGTTTGAAAATATTTTGTTTATGTTCCTAGAAATCTTGATCAATTACTGCTGCCTTCCTCCCAGTTTATTCTGCCACACACGCTCATTTTGAAAACAGAATCAAATGATCCTGGGACAACTCACATTATTTATACGAAGACCAACTTCCTGCTAAGGATTGGGTGTCTTGTTTATAGTAAACAAAGAAACTCCATTGAGTGGGGCCTACTGGACATTTTCTCCCTCAGTTTTCCTTTTCTTTGCCCACAAGTCAAGTCTGTTGTGTAATAACTTAAGAATATATTTTTTTAAGATTTATTTATTTATGAATACAAGCTGGGGTACAGGCCAGAGGCACAGGGCGGTGAGAGGGTTCACCAGAGACAGAGTGGGGAGCAGAACAGGCAGATCAATGGAAATACACTGCTGAGGGGAGCAGCGGGCCAGGCAGGAGAGGTCTGCTGCGCCACGTGGGAACCTCCCCGGCTGGGTGTTGAACTCGTGTTGACACTACCGACAGCTCCACAGTACAGCGCCCAACAGCCGCGCCACCAGGGAAGCCCAACTTAAGAATATTTTTAAGCACACTACTCATAACCTCCTGCTACCTTGCTCAGAACTTATTTTGAAGCTTATAAGTTTGAAATAAAAATTTCCTTTGGAAGCCAGTGGGTGGTGCTTTATGCTGATTTCAAAGAAGAAACCATTTTTCAGACTTTGAGACAATAAGGGGCATAATACATATTTCTCCCAGGTCTTAACTGAGAGGATATAAACACGAACTGGGAGACAGGCCAGAGTGATCAATGGAAATTCACTTTCCCTTCCAGGAAAAGTATTTGGTCGACAAAATACTGGCCTATCCTGCCAGTTAAACTAAGGGAAATTCTTTAACCATTTCAGTGAGATGATGATACCCAATTATTCTTTCTAATAATTTTTAACTCTAAACTGGCAGAAAACAGGAGAGGCCATGTTTGATACAGATTTACTATACAGGATCTCCCTGGTGGTGCAGTGGTTAAGGGCTGCGCTGTGGAGCTATCAGCAGCAGTGACGCGACTTCGATGCCCGGCCGGGGAGATTCCCACATGGCATGACAGACCTCTCCTGCCTCGCCCGCTGCTCCCCTCAGCAGTGTATTTCCGTTGATCTGCCTGTGCTGCTCCCCACTCTGTCTCTGGTGAACCCTCTCGCAGCCCCACGCCTCCGGCCTGTACTCCAGCTTGCATTCATAAATAAATAAATCTTGACATGCCCCCAAAACATGGCGGTGAACAGACCCTAGGATTAGGCTCTTCCACAAAATATAGATTTATGGACAGAAAAATCCTTAATTTTGAGAGCCGATCTCAGGATAACTGAATGCCCCACACAATACAATCATCCCTGTGGGTGCTTTAGACTTAAAGATAAACCGAAAAGTCAGAGTAAAAAGAAGAGAAAAGAGACTGAACCCCACACGGAGGAACAAAAGAAAGGAGAGGAGGACAAACCAGCTTCATGGAGCACCACTGAATACAAGGTTAGAAACCGCGGTGGGGTCGGAGGGCTTTGGCCAACTAATGGGCGCGTGACCCCCACTCCCCCACCCCAGGAGCCCCCTCTCTTCCCTGCTTGGCAGCTCTGAAGTGCAGGAAAGCTCCAGGGTCACTGCTTTCCATCCCCCACCTGGGGCTAGGTAACATCTTAGTAGGGAAGACAAACTGCCAGCACCCCGTGGGGTCCAAATCCCTCACTGGTTGCTAGGTGATATATTGGCCTGAGAAACTGGTCTAGCTGGAAAAACTGCAGAGACCACCTCAAACAATCTCCTCCCTACTCTGTAACCTGACACCAAGAGCTGATGTTACAGAACTCTACTTTTCTCTAACCTGACTGGAGGTAACCTGACCTGGGATACAGATTCCTGCTGGAACTGTCTCCAAACACACCGTCCTCCACAAAGTGTCTGCATATTGGCACACAGGAGGGCTACAGAAAAGAAAACAGAGCTCGCCCCACCTCCTGCCATGGCCCCACACCCAACTTCCAGGAGGTTGCACAGTGGCCCCCCAGAACCAAGGTGGGCACCAACAGCTGCCCACAACCTCCACCCCTGCACCCCCTTGTGGAGAAGTGGGGCTCAAGCAGCAGAAAAGAAACTTAAGATAAGGAACTCTCGACCCCTCCCCACCAGACATAACCACAGGGGCAGGGAAAACCCCCAGGCAAACACTGAGGGGAAGAAGAAAAATAAAAAGGGGGGTGGAGAGAGAAAGAACAGAAGGACTACTAGCAACTATAAAACGACAGCAGCCACAGTAGGACAACAGCAACATCTGACACTGGAAAGGGGGGGGTTGAGCCCTAGCAGGGGGCCTACCCGGAAACTCCAAAACCTAAAAGCAAAAGGACTACAAAACTCTCCCCAAGCTTACATCTACCCAATACCTTTTTTATTTTTTTTCTACTTCAATTTTTTTTATTATTACTATATATATATATATATTTTAACTACAATCCACCACCCCTTTTTCTACCCTAATTCCACCCAGAACCGGAAACACATTGGAGACGCGCCACAAAACACAGAAATTCAACAGAGAAAAAAGAAAATCCGGGAGATACCCAGCCACAGCCAAGGCAACTCAGACAGTAGGAAACAACAAACACTCCTCACCAAGTAGAACCAAGAACCATGCCTGCTGGCACCAACAGCACAGGAATGCAACAATCAGAGCAAAGCAGAAGGCCAACAACAGGAAGAAAAAAAATTACAAATGATCCTCAAAACAATACACCACAGAAAGAAAATCCCTCTTCAGAACCCAATAATATGGACATAGAAGATTACATCTGCCTAACAGATAAAGAATTCAGAATTGTCATAATAAAAAAATAAAAAAATAAAAGAATTAAATGAAAAGAACAAAGAACTGAGGAATATAAATGACAAACTGAAAAACGAGAATGAATCCATAAAGAAGAAAATGAAGGAAATGGAGGATTTACAAACATTAGTAGAGAGCCATAAAAGTAGATTAAAACACATGGAGGAAAGAATAAGCACTCTGGAAGATAAAGATACTGAAAGAACCAAGAAAGAAAAGGAAAAAGAAAAACAAAGGAAGAATGAGGAAAAGCTTCAGGAACTATCTGACACCATGAGAAAAGGAAACACCAGAATCATAGGAATCCCAGAAGGAGAGGAGAGAGAGAAAGGAACAGAGAAACTTCTCAAGGAGATAATTGAAGAGAACTTTCCAAACATGAAAAAGGAAATAAAAATCGACATACGGGAAGCCAGAAGATCTCCAAATTATTACAATGAAAGGAAAAAAACAGCAAGACATATGATAGTAAAACTATCGAGAATTCAAGACAAGGAAAATATATTGAAAATGACGAGGACAAAGAAACAAATAACCTACAAAGGAAAGCCAATCAGGCTGACATCAGATTTCTCTGAAGAAACATTAAAGGCAAGAAGAGAATGG
>PVIJ01001742.1:0-38820 GCA_004024925.1 Scalopus aquaticus
GGGGGGGGGGAGGAGGGAGGCGGAGGGAGGGAAGCAAAAGGGCAAAAAATGGAACAGAAAAGAACACAAGGGACCATGGAGATGGATCACGGGTGAATTGGTGGTGGGCTACCCAAGGGGAATGCAAAATGTAAAAGACATAAATAACAATAAAAATATATATTATAAAAAAAAAAAAATAGCAACTTGAGGGGCCTCCCCAGTGGCGCAGCGGTTTGGCGCTGCGCTGTGGAGCTGTCTGCAGCGGGCGACGCGAGTTTGACTCCCGGCCAGGGAGAATCCCACATGGCACAGCAGACCTCTCCTGCCTTGCCCGCTGCTCCCCTCAGCAGTGTATTTCTGATCTGCCTGTTCTGCTACCCGCTCTGTCTCTGGTGAACCCTCTCGCCGCCCCACGCCTCTGGCCTGTACCCCAGCTTGTATGTATAAATAAGAAATAAATCTTTAAAAAAAAAATAGCAACTTGAATGTAATAATTAAAAAAAAAAGTTAAGATATTATAACAAAGTAGGGCTTATTCCAGGAACGCAAGATTGGTTTAGCATTTAAAATTATTGATGCATTTTTGTCCCTGAAGGTTTGAGATGCTCCATTTCTGTCAAGAGATATCAAGGCAGGTAGGTGCTAACCTGGTTCAAGAAGCTTCTTTGCCCCTCAAAGCTCAAATTTCTTCTCTTACCCAACAACATCAAGGCAGCAGTGGTGTGGGAAGGGAACGAGCAGGAAGATCCTACCACATCCCTACCTTGCCAAGAGACATTTGGTCACATGGTGGTTTGGCCTGGAAAGATATCTTATGCTTCCTTAGAGGACACCAGAGGTACCAGATCAAAAAGCAGGCCAAAAAAACACCACAAAGTCTGAAAATTTAACTGCCATTGAAATCACAGCTCACAAAAGTAGGCCAGACTCACATGCTAAACCTAAATAAGGTGACTGACTACTAAAATAAAGACTCATAGTCTTCTAAAAAATAGAAAAATGTGCAGAATATAATTTAAAAATCACCTAAAATTCCAAGAACCAGGAACTGTAATTTGAATGAGAAATGACAGTCAACTGACAGTTACTGAGGTAAATCATATTTTAAAGAATCCATCAAAATAGCTGAACAATCAATTACAACTTCTCTTGAAACAAATAAATGGGAGAATAAACCAGAAACTATAAAGAAGAACAAAATGGGACTCATAGAACTGAAAAATAAAAAAACAGAAATTTAAAAGACTTTCTGGGTGGGTTCAATAGTAGAATGGAGATGAGAGGAACAGAAGCAGTGAACTTGAGGAAAGAACAGTAGACTTCATATAATCTGAACAACAGAGAAAAAAAACAGGACAAAATAAATAAATAGGATTTTAGTGATCTGTAGAAAACAATGATATACCCAGCATTTGTATTATCAGAGTTTTACAAGGTGAAAAAAAAGGGAATGCGGGTTCTGAAAGAGTATTTGAAAAGATAATGGTTAAAAATTTACCAAATATCAAAAAATATACAAATCTATAGTTCCAAGAAACTGAGCACATCCCAGGTAAATCTAAAGAAATAAAATGCAAGACATTTTAAAGTTTGCAAACTAAGGCTATAGAAAAAAAAATCTTGAATGTAGCCAAAGAGAAACAATGCATTATATATAGTAGAACAAAAATTCAAATGACAACAGATTTCTCATATGAAACCATGGAGACCAGAAGGAAGAGTCACATTATTTCTGAGGTGTTAAATGAAAACAACTGTCAACCGTGAATCCTAGATCTGGTGAGGCTTTTATTCATTAATAAAGGAGTAATAGAAATATTTTCAGACAAAAGAAAAGTGAAAAAAACTGTGACTTGGCGATACTCCTTATATGTTGGCTATAGGAATTTCTGTAAACAGGAGAAAACGTCAAAAGCCTCTACCTGCCTGCCTTGGACTATCAGGAAGGGAAAAGGAAAAATGGACAAAAGCAGAAATATGGATACATGTAGTAGATTATCCTTTTCTTCATGAGTTTAATAAGTAATATTTGACAATTGAAACAAAAAGTTCAACACTATTTGATGTCCAAAGCAACAAAATACAGGGGAAAATACAGGGATCTAAATGAAACACAGATTTCTATACTCCAAGGTAAAATGTTGATACTGGTAGAGGTTATTAGTTATGTGTATACACATATAAAATACCTAGAGTAACCAGTATGAAAATTACATAAGGACATGAATTAAAAAACACTGTAAATAAGTGAAAATAGAATTATAAAACATATTCAATAAATAAAGAGAAAATCAAGAGTAGACAAATGAGACTAGAAGAAACAATAGTAAAATGATAGATTTATCTGATAACATAACAATTACTTTAAATGTAAATGGTCTAAGTACACCAATAAAAAGACAAATTGATAGTGCAGTAGTTCCCAATTACTGTTTGGAGATATGTTCCAAGATCCCTAGTGAATGCCTGAAACCCTGGATAGCATGGAACATTATACATACTATATTTTTCCCTATATATACATAGTCATCATAAAATTTGACTTATAAATTAGGCACAGTAAGAGAGAAACAGGGGCCTCCCTGGTGGTGCAACGGATTAAGCGCAGCACTATGAAGCTATCCAGAGCCACCGCAGCACAAATTTGATACCTGGCCAGGGAGCTTCCCACATGGCACAGCGGACCTCTCCTGCCTCGCCCGATGCTCCCCTCAGCAATGTACTTCAGTAGATCCACCTGTTCTGATCCCCACTTTGTCTTTGGTGAATCCTCTCACCACCCTCCCACACCTCTGGCCAACACCCCAGCTTATATGCATAAATAAATAAGTCTTAAAAACAGAGAGAAACAAAGATAATAAAATGGAACAACTATAACAATATACTGTAATAAAATTTATGTGAGTGTAGTCTCTTGCTCTCTCTCTCTCAAAATATCCTACTGTGTGTAATATTTTCCATGGAATATGAAACTGTATTAGTGGAGACTATTGTATAAGAAAACATGACCCAACTGTAAGAAACTCTCTTCAAATCAATGACATTGGTAGGATGAGCAGAAAAGAATGGAAAAAGTTATATGATGCAAACAATAATAGTAGAGGTGTCTATATTGATATGCAATAAGGTAGATTTCAGAAATAGAAAATTACTAGAGACAAAGAGAGACATTAAATAATGATGATCAAATAAATCCACCAGGAAAATATAATGGGCCCAAATGCAGATATACCAAATAATAGAGCCTCAACATATGTAGAATAAAAACTGACAGAGCTGAAAGGAGACAGACAAATCCATGATTATATCTGCTTGTGGCACAAGCTACACAAACCATTTCAACAGTATGTTAACCAACAAGTTCTTATTTACATACATAGAAAATGCCGTCCAACAACAGCAGAAGAATCCATGGAACTTATACAAGATAGACCATATTCTAGACTATAAACAAACCTCAATAGAGAACACATGTAGAATGTGTTCTTTGATCACGATTGAATCAAATAAAAAAATCAATAACAGAAAGATGAGAACATCTCTAAACTTGTGGAAATTAAACAAAATATTTCTAAGAAATCCATGACACAAAAGGAAGTCTCGAAATAAATTTAAAAGTACATTGTACTCAATAAAATTGAAAACAACATAGCAAAACTTACAGAATACATCTAAAACAGTTTTGAGAAGAAAATTTATAACACTAATGATTATATTAGAAAAAAGAAAAAGTCTAAAATCAGTAAACTATACTTCTATGTCAATAAATTAGAAAAAGACCATTAAAATACACAAGTAAGCAGAAAGAAGGCAATAACAAAGACAGGAGCAGACACCAATGAGATTGAAAATAGGAAGATAATAAAGAAAATCAATGAAAAAGAAAAAGTTGGTCTTTTAAAAATCAATAAAATGATAAAACTCTAATAAGATTCACAACTTTATATATGTATGTGAAAGGAATTCTTATTATAAGGTATGAAAAAGTGATTTTTACTACAGCTCCTATAGCCATTGTAAAAATAATAGAATACCATAAACAACTTTACCCTCATAAATCCAATAACTTAGAAAAAATGGCCTAATACTTTCAAAATCACAAACTACCAAAATCCAACCATTATGAAATAGACAATTTGCATAGGCTTATAAGTATTTAAGAAAATGTGTTCATCATTTAAAAGTTCATGAAAAAGAAATATTCATTCCCAAATGGTTTCACTGAAAAAAGAATTTGAAGAAATAATCCCAATTTTATAAAATTCATTCCAGAAAATAGAAAGTAAATACTTCCCAGTTCATGTTCTATGACCAATATTACCTTGATACAGAAAGCAGATGAAATGGTGCAAAAAACAAAACAACAACAACAAAAATTACAAACTGGCATCTGCTCTGAGCTTAGATCTAAAACTGAAGAAATATATTAACAAACCAAATACAACAATGTATAAAAAGCTGTGCACTATGACCGGAGGATATATTCTAGGCATGCAAGTCTGATTCAATGTCCAAGATCAATCAATGTGATCTACTATATCAACAAACTACGAGAGGAAAGTCATTATATATTGACAATATATATGTATTATATATAAACTAGGAAATATATAATAGGTATGCAATTTCTTTTCGATGCTAACCAAAAATAAGAAAATAAAGTTTCAATTCTATTTGCAGTAGTGCATTGAAACACAAAATACTTAAAACTAGTAATGATATCTAAGACTTTTACACCAAAACTATTGGTGAGATTTTGAAGAAGATAAATACCAAGTTCATGAGTTGTAAAGTTAAATATTGCTAAGAGATTAATTCATTCTACTGGTTCAACACAATCCCAATCTAAATTGTAGTCATTTTTCTAATAGAAATGGACAAAACAGGTTTTAAATTAAATACAGATGAAAATATCCTGGAATTGCCAAAACAATTTAAGAAAGAATAAAGTTGGAAGTCTCATTCTTCATTGCACAGAAAATTTACTCTATTTCTATTATTGTGTTAATTAGCTGTACTGTAATTATTGCTAATATAATTAATGTGTGCTTCTTGAGGGCAGAGATATCTTCTTCGTCATCTCTGCCTTCATCATCTCTTGTGTTAACAAAACCACAAACATTTTCAGTAAAACGTATTGATGTGGTTAAAAGTAATGATTATTTTGTACTTATATAATTTTAATTTGAGGGAAAAAGACAGGCTAGGTGTCTAAATCACTGAGCATGTGGGAAGGACTTTCTAGCTTTCTGGTGATAATATCAGAAATGTATGCAGTTTTCCAAGAGCTATGTCCAGAACCATAGGACTCTGGTTTTCATTTAACACGTGGGGAACTTCCCTTGAGGTTGTTCAATGAGTTTGGTTTTATAAGGAATTACTTAGAATCTGGCTATGGCCAATCTCAGATATAACTATTCATGGCAGATTTTTTTGCCAATGGACATCTTTGTTTATATTGAATTTGATGATTCTAGTCTGTGATCCCATGTGTTTTCTCTTCCTTTCATATTATGCAGCACTCAGTTCTTCTCAGTGGAACAGAATGACCCTTTCAACATTTAAGGTGAACTCCTTAACTCTGTGCAGAGTTATAAAATCAATATAAAATCAATGGATTTTATATTTTGCCAATTTTCTCATACTTTATTCCTAATCCAAAGCCCTGTGGACTTTTATAAATAGCTTTGATAAAACCAAAAGGCTATTTACTTTCTCTACACTGGAGTTGCAAATAGATATTGGTCCATGTTTACACATTTCCAATCATTCCCTCTGCTTAAAGTTGTTTATTTGCAATGAAATTTGGTCCAGTTTAGTGTCCATTAACATTATCCATAGTGACTTTCAAAATCATCTGTTTTTCAATTGTTTATAATAAGGAAATTTCACAGCACACTATGAAAGTCATTGCAGTTGAGACTTGATTTTCCTTCCATTTGGTTATTAAGGGCAAAACCAAATCAAAAAGAAACTTTCTATCTATAATTAACAAACATGCTCCCACTTGATTTTCTGGGTTTCTCATTCTCACTCTTTGAGACCAAAAAGATTAAGACAGTTTTAACACATTGTATGCCAGTGCCCTTTAAATTTACCAGCCCTTGGGGCCAGCCATTTTCTGTGCCACCTCATGAATGGTATAAGCATTCAATAAAACACACACAACTCCTGAACTACTGGATATTAAAAAAAACTGTAATATCTCTTATAAAACACTGTACACTTTCACCAAAACAATGTGTAAAGCTTCTAGACTGAGTACGATAAAAGGAATAACTCCTCATAGTTCCAAATAAATCCACTGTGGTGTGAAAAACCGGAAACTAGATGAACACGTATTAATACGTGAGCGGCCACCTGATACTGGTGACAAAAACACGTACTAATACGTGAGTGCACCACAAAGTGTTAAAGTGATGCAAAACAATCTGCCAAGACTAAAGCAGCCCAACAGTACTTACAGGGTGAGTATGGGGACCATGAACTAGGCACAAATGTTAAGTGATGAGATTCAGTCTCACAGATGGTGTCTATAATTAGAGTCTATAATCCACAAACAGCATCCAACCAGCCAATGTTTGTTGATCACCTGTAACAGGACTTGTTAAGATGTATGAGGATTCCAGAAATGAAAAAGTAAGTTATCTGACAAACATATGCAAAACATCAATAGAGAGAGATGAATTAGCTATTGGAGTTAAAAATGCAAAGAACTTTATATATAATTGGCTAGATTGTTGAGAAATCAGCTGTAAGACTGTTAGAAATCAGCTGTTTTATGGGGGTTTCCTTTTTATGCAATGCTTTCCTTTTCTCTTCTGCTTCAAGGATTTTCTCTCTAATTTTTATCGTTTTAATTATAATGTGTTTTGGTCTGTGTCTGTATGGGTAATTTTGTTTAGAACTCTGAATTTTGGATTTGGATGCCTGTTTCTTTCCCCAGTTTGGGAAAGTTCTTGACTGTTATTTCTTCAAAAGGGATTCTGCCTCTTTCTCTAATTTTCTTCAAATGACTATGATATGATCATTGTTCCTTTTGATGCTGATCCATAAGACTCTCATGTTGTTTTCAGTTTTCTTAATTCTTTTGTCTTTTTTTCTGTTATTTTTGGATATTCCTATTGCCCTAGCTTCCATTTCACTGATTCATTCCTCAGCCTCATTGAATCCACTGGTGAGACCCTCTATCATGTTTTTAAGTTCAACTATTGCATTTTTAAATATCCTTGACTCCGTTTTGAAGCTTTTTCATATTTTCTCTTTTGTTTAGTACTTCTCATTTTGTTCATCTATTGTTCTCTAATTTCAGTTATTATCATTAAGATTATTGTGCTGAAATCTTCTTCTCGTAGTTGGTTAATTCTGTGGTATTAGAGATTTTTCAAGGTTTTTTTTCTTGGTACATTAATTGGGGTGAAATCCTCTGCCTCCTCATTCTGTCTGATGCTCTGTGATTATTTCTATGGATTTTTTTTTTATACATACAAGCTGGGGTACAGGCCAGAGGCGTGGGGCGGCAAGAGGGTTCACCAGAGACAGAGTGGGGAGCAGAACAGGCAGATCAGAAGTACACTGCTGAGGGGAGCAGCAGGCGAGGCAGGAGAGGTCTGCTGCACCATGTGGGATTCTCCCTGGCCGGGTGTCGAACTCGCGTCGCCACTGCCGACAGCTCCACAGCGCAGCGCTCAACCGCTGCGCCACCGGGGAGGCCCTATTTCTATGGATTAAGCAAGACTATTTTCCTTCCCAGTTCTGCTGTAATGGACTTGTAGGTCACAGGATATTGGCCAGGGCTTTTCTCAATGTTGTGCTTTATGTTATTGTATTGGTTGAAATCTGTTCACCAGTCAGAATGACTCCAGTTCAAGAGCTCGTGCTGAGTGTTGTTTCAACAATCCACCCTGCAGGGTGGGGGCTGGAAATGTGTGATGTGGAGGCTGCAGTGGACTGCCAAGGGCAAAAGTGTCAGTGTTGCAGCTAATTGAGCAGAGAGAGGAATTTGCAACCACTATCTGGTTAGGACTGGCTAAGGCAGACTCCCCCAGTAGTGCTCTCACAGAGTCCCAAACTGGAATTGACTTTCTAGCTGCAGCCTCGTTCTGATCTCAGCAGATTTTGCTGTGTATTTCCCCCTGGGCTTTGCCATAAGCAAAGTGGACAGTGGGTTATGGGCTAGGGCCACAGGCAGACACCAGGAGAAATTGCAGATTGCTCAGTAATTAGGCTGACCAAATGCCTGCCAAACTCAGAAGGAGGAGGTGCTCTTGGGACTGCTGCTGAGCTGGCAGACAGCAGCTCCAGGTGCCATCGGATCAATGTCCACATAACAATTCACAATCTTTCCAGGAGGCGTGTGCTTGTCCTACTGTCATAGGTTAGGAACTGCTGGAAGACCTGGGAGTCTGGTTAGGGCAGGGGTAGGTGCTTTTGCTAAGTGAACCACCAATTCTCCCAGGTACATCAGCTCAGCACCTGCTCAGCAGTCAGTGTTCCCTATGGTAGATGATGCTTGCTTGGCTATAGTGCACTAGGAGCTCAGGGAACCCCCAGGAAGTTCCAGTGGGGTAGGAGAGGTTGCTTTTTGGGACCACCATCAGCTCTATGTCTGCCCAATAATCAGTACTTTTTTAGGTAGGCAAAGAGAAGGTGCCAGGTGGTCTGCATTGGGCTGGGAATCTAGGAGGAAGTAGGGTCAGTTTTGTAGCTTGTAAAGGTTGAGGTTCAGTGCACTGGAAACAAAATTCCCTCCTCCTCTTATGGGCAGGGCAGGACAGGGCAGGACTTTCTGCTTGCCACCCCAAGCTGTGAGACTTGATAGTGCAGTGATATGGAAAACAGCTTGGTGGTTTCTCAATAATTATGAATTTCACTCCAAGATATATGTACCAAAAAAAAATTGAAAATGGGGCTCCCCCCAAAAAACCTTGTACATAAATATTCATAGCAGCATTATTCTCAATGGCTAAAAGGTGGAAACAGCTCAAATGTCCATCAATGATGAAAGTGGAATAATATTCAGGAATATTACTACTAGTATTACTATTATAGATTATAAGTAAGATTAATACAATATTAATATTATTAGAAAGGAATGAAGTACTGATACATCTACAATATGGGTCAGCCTTGAAAACCTGGAATTTAGGATAAATGGATATGAGGGAGTATGAAGATATTTGCAAAAGAATCTTAGAACTTGGGTCAGAATCTAAGATAATTAGAAGTTAAAACCTCAGGAATAATATCCTTAATATTCCTTCAGTTATTTTTTCCTATTAAAATCAAACAAAAATAAATAAAAATGTATTTAAAAACCATCAAAAGTATCTGATGGTAGTGAAATATTTCTATCCATTTATCTGGTCTACCAATTTGTTTCTCTATATAGTCAACCTTCTCTCTACACACATAAAAAAATTTCCAAAAAATGCAAATCAAAACCACAATGAGATATCACCTCACCTGTGAGAATAGCTTACATAAACCAACAACCACCACAAAAAACCCCTAGAAACAATGTGTCTTGAGGGTACAGTGAGAAAGGAACTTTGTGTTCACTGTTAGTGGGAATGTAAATTGCTGTAGCTCCTATGGATAATGGCATGGAGGTTCCTTAAAAAAAATCTAGAAATGACCAAGCAATGCTTTTAGGTATTTACCCAAAGAATATGGAAACACTAATTTGAAAAGATTTATGTATCCGCCTATGTTCACAGCAACATTATTCAGAACAGTTAAGACATGAAACAGCCCAATTGCCCACTGATGGATGACTGAATAAAGATATATATATATCTTCAATGAAATACTACTCAGCTATTAAAAAAGATGAAATCTTGCCTTTTGCAAGATTCAATGGAACTTGTGGTGATTATGTCAAGTGAAATAAGACAGAAAGGAAAAGACTATTATCAGATGATTTCTCTGCTATGTAGAACATAAATAACCAAACCAAACAAACTAACAAATCACACTTAAATAAACTAAAAATAACAAACTAAAAATAATGCTAAACTCTGTAGGAAAAAGTGGTTGCCAGAGGGAGAAGGGGAGGGATGTGAGAAGGAAGGGCAGAGGCTAACAACCTAATAGTTGTCAGCACACTAGAACCTTGATGGTTAGTGAAGCAAGACTTAGGCACATAGAGATGTGATGATATACCCCTGGAATTTATATAGTTGTATAAATTGATAAAATAAAAAAATCCATACTAATATTCACCTAATGTAAATAGTGGTAATTTCTGGATGGTGAAAATTGGGTAATTAAAATAAGTTTTCCTCTTTTTTTTATTATTTGGATTCTTTATGTTAAATGCATATCATTTTAATGAACATCATTGTTTGATTTTTCTTAAATTAACCAACTAGCAAACATAGAAAATGAAGGTAAATAAGCCAAGATAGAGTGGAAATTAAATCTGGGGCAAATATGGTTAATTGTTTTTTCTTTCTATTGTTTTGGGGTGATTTTTCCACTCCCAAAATAATATTTAAAAATTTTATAAAACATGGAAAGAGAAACAAACATTTAGAAAGTTGCCCTGTGTTACAAAACCACTGGAGTAGAGATAGCAGGGGTTCGAATTCACATTTTCTGCACCCTGAAGCTCAATTCTCAGACATCAGTTAATATTGCTGTAAGTAACATGCTTTTGTTTTTTAAAAATTCAGGCTAAATACATTTCCTCCCCACCCTGGATTCCAACGACTGACTGTGCTACATCTTTCCTTCCAAATGCCAAGACTGCAGAGGAGGGTATTTTCTGTACTACCTCTTAAGAACATGAAGAACTCATACCATTTCCAGGAAATTATCGCCTACTACCAAAATGCCCAGGGATGGAGCATCTGCTGTGTACAGGGCACAAATAAGAGGCATTGCTCAGAGACTCTGAGCCTGAAGATGTCATGATTAAGAGTCCAGTTGCCCAGTGAGGAGGGGGTTTTGTGTAAGGAGACAGTCATTTGTTTATCATTTACTAAATGTTTACTGAGTTTCTGGGAACTATAACAGTTGATCGCTGATTGTCAATGATGTGCTCCTTAACACCTTTTTGGTTGCAAGAAACAGAAAACATCTTCAACTAAGGAAAAGGGAGAGTTTACCACAGAAATAAGGGGATGTTTTACAAGATCCAAAGAGAGAAATGTGCCTGGACCTTGGGCACAAAATGGCACGAGGATAGGAGTTGGTGGTTTAGAATAAAATCTCTGAAGATAGACTGTCTGAGTTTGAATCTGCTCTAAACAAGCCCTTCTAATCTTGGGTAATTTACTTACTACTCACTGTGCTCATCTGTAAAATGGGTATACTAACAGTAGCTTCCTCATAGGTGGTTCTGAGCATTAAACTGTAATGCATGTAAAGGACTAATCCTAGTGCCAGCTACTTAGTAAATCTTTAATAACTTAGTTGTTTGAATTCTTCTTATTATAATATACCACTGCAGATTTGATTTCTTAACTTTCCAGTTCATATAGTTAGGGAATGGCCATTCATTCCTACCAGTTTTATTCATCTGGGTCCAGTCACATGGAACAAATTAACTTGATATTCTCTTAGTTCCAATCTAAACTTCTAGAGAAGAGATTTTTCTGGCATCCATCCTGATCCTATAAACTGAATGCAGTAGGCAGGGACATACTGACTAGTCCTGGCTGCCAGGAATCCAATGCTTTAACTCTGTGGATTGAGAAAAGGGAGAATAGGTGGGTGACAGTGCCCAGAAAAACTGAGAAGCATATAATACACCAAGGAAACCTCTAAATATGCTGACTCTTGGTGTCATTCAAAGGAAAAAGAGAAAAATGGAAAAGGTCCCCATCATTCATTCTTTTTTTTCAGAGTAGCAAATGAATTTACTCTCACATGTCAATTACAGTTGATTAGTAGTGGGTACTCAGAGTCTCAGAATTCCTCTAAAAAGCCATTCACTCTGGCTGGGAGAAGGAAACACTGGTTGATGCAAGCCAGTCAACGTCTATCCTTGGATTCTTAGGAAAGGTTAACTCCAGCTGTAATTCATAACTGGGAACTTGGAGATCGGGTTTACAAGGGAGAAGGCTGGAATCGTTCAAAGATTTGTTGACAAATAACATGACTCTTGAATTTATTATACATTTAGGAATACTTTCTAAATCTCTTTTAAATCTGTGCTCTTTTATTACTTTTTTAAACAATATCAGGTTTTCTTGGTAATCATCCCAAACCAACATTGATGAAGTCGGTCTGGTTCAATGATTCATTTTGCAAATTAAAATATTTAAACCTGGGTCCTTTAATGAGAGACTTGATAAAAATTAAAATACAAGGCAAATCTCTCTGGTGGATAAATGGGAAAATAAAAACTTACTTTATATTTATGCATTTGTGGTATTCTTATCCCCAAATGTTTTTGAATGCTCTACTTTCTATATAGTTGGTCTATATTGGTCTTAGTCTCTACTGAAAAGACTGCAGTTTCTTAAGGCTAGCAACTGTCTTGCATATTTCTGTATCCCTACCCTGAGCATCATAGCTGGGCTTTACATCCAGAATGCTCAGGAATGATGGAATGAAATAAGTAGTTGCCTTGGAAGTGTTTTTTGTCTCCCTGCTGTGTTTGTATATTCTTCACTATTTCCATCAGTTTGAGCCATAGCTGGAGTCAGAATTCCTGTTCACTCGGGGAGCTATGAATGAAACCTCTATCGATGGAAGCTTGAGAGGACACTGATGGAAGTGTTAACTTCCAGGTTTGGTCAACTATAGCTTCCCCCTTTCTGCTATTAGAGGTAGAATAATTTGCTGTTGCCAGCCTCTGTGGAACCCCTGTACCGTCTCATTCCCATGCCTTATCTGTGCCCCTGTTTCAGGGATAAACGACTATGCTTTTACAAGGCCACTTGGTAAGGGCAGTAAATTCTACCTTTACCTTTGTGTCTAGTTGAGACCAATAAAAATGCTCTTGCAAGTCTGGTTGCATTATTCTCATTCTTAGACTATAATTCAGAGATTCAGAGCCTGGCCCATAGCAATAATGTAGAATAAATGAATGAATCTACATGGGGTGGGGAGGGGAGAAAGGGAGAGAGAGGAAGAGAGAGGTTCAAAGACTTGGCAACTCCATTGAAAAATTTAATCTCAAAACCATTGGAAAAGAATATGTTGAGAACAAGCAAACTTTTACTTTTGTCTTCATTAAGGCCATTAATAACAATAATTTATTATAATTTATAATATTGGCTAATGTTTTTGAAAGTTTATGATTCATGCATTAGGAGCTGAGTCCTTGTCAAGTATCTCAGGGTGAGTTCTTCAGAAGCAAATACTTAGATGGAGTTTAGGGTGCAAAATATTTGTTAGGAATCAACACTGTGAAAGGAAGGAACAGACAGCAGGACCTGGCAGAGGAAGAAGGACCCCTAAATTCTCAGCCACCCTGCTGGGAAATTCTGAGGGGAGTATTTGCCATCAGAGAATCCTGCATTGGCTGAAGTGACCAAGCTTTTGTGTGTGTGCCTGACTCAGTCACGAGGGACAGGTTGACCCAGGAATGGCAGGATCTTAAGTGAGGGACTCTCTACAGCTGAGGCCACTGAAAAAGAACTGAGAGAGGTGAGTCTGCAGCCTGCATTCTCTGCAGCTGGACAACAAGTTCTTCCTTGAAGGGGCTGTGCATAGCCCATCTCTATGCTTACCAGGGCATATATTATTGGCAGCTAAGTTTTCAGACGAAGAAACTGTGGCATTTAGGGGTCAATGCTGATTGTGTTCCATTACACTGAGTTAGATGCTGGACATTCAAAAGGGAAAGAGGTGTAGATTGTGTCCTTGGCATGTTCTAATGGGAAGGAAAGACATGCCTGAGAACATAAAGAGACCATATCACTTGTCAAGGCTAAATCTCAGGGAAAATGCAAGTTACGGAACAAAGATTTATAATGGAAAATTATTTCCATAACAATTATTGTAAAAAATTTAGATACATACTCATTGCCTTACCATTCAACACTTTTTATCCATTAACATTGACCTAAGACACTTTTAAAAAACACTTAAAAGGCATTATGTAAATACTGAAGGAATAATAAAAGGCTATCTGGAATCATTTGTACCTTAAAAATTTGACCTTTGGCTTGATGGAGGAATTACAGGGACACAGTAAGATATTGCATAAAATACCAGGTCCACAGAGAGTATATTCTTCAGTGAGAAGAGTGATGAACTCCACATCTGTAACAACTGTGCTGGTAGGTGAGATGCAGAGATGGAAAGAAAAGGGGTAAAGGAGCATTTTAATAAAGAATCACGTGAAGGTCTTGCTGCTTTTAGAACTTTCTTACAGATAATAAGGAAGGAATAACACACCTACTGCTTTTTATGCCCTATCTTAGAGTTATATGTTAGATGCTTGCAGTACTTGAGATGAGATAGAAATTGGGGGAAGCGTGTGGGGAAGAGCCTTTTTTACATATTTGGAGAGCTAAGACTCACCAAGTCATGCAATCTACCAGGAGAAATGTCTTCCTGGTAAATCAAATTTTTCTTTTTATGACACTACCACAAGTTAATAAGTTAACATGACCAGAGATACAGAGAGAGGTGTTGACCAAGCCTGTTTTTCACCTCTATCCTGTATTTCAAGAGTTGTGTTAAATACCCTAATTTTTGTGTTTTAAAATACTACATGAGCGATCCCTGTGTGTTGATGTCTGTAATTGATTTTAAATTATACCAACAGAGTTAGTATTTAATTATGCAGTTGAGGGACAGTCAGTCTCTGATTGGGAGATGCTCCAGAGATAACCAGTTTGCATTTATCCATAAGACAACACTCCAAATGAATACAGTGTTTCAACTATATTTATCCTTGACTGATCCCTTTACAAGGTCTTGTTAATTAGCATAAAAATTAGAAATGGTGTAGGCATATGCTTGCAGGCACCCAGGGATCACAAACTGTTAAAGGGGGCATGTCCTAAAAGTCCCAGCCATTCAAACACACGAAGGCAAGGAAAGTAGATTCTTAATGTAAAAGATATCTTTAATTGGTGTGTATGTGTTGGGGGGGAGGAAGAGAGAGAGAGACAGAGATAGAGACAGAGAGAAAGAAGAAAGGATTTCAAATGACAGCAAATCTCTGAAAATTACCCACCCCCTCAGGAGCAACTGCCCAGCCACAGCAGGGTGCAGTGAGGTCCAAATACTGGCCACAAGTCTAAGTCTAATTTACCTCTGGCAGGGAACCATAAGGGACTAGGCAGGTCCCACATAGCTGGGATAAGAAAGACTGGAAATTCAATATGTACCATATAATCTACCACAAGGTCAAGACAACTTGACCATTGTTTCTGTCAAAATGGCCAAGCCCCAGGAGGAGCCTGGGACTGTCTGTCACCCACATGTCTCCTCCAAATATCTCCACATCAATCTTCAAGTATCTCCCCTCCTTCCTTTATTCTAGTTCGAATTATACAAGTACCATGCTCCTTGACAGCTGCCCCCCATTCAGGAAATCGATTCATGACATGCTGGGAGCTGCAGTCCACGCTAGCTGCATGTAGGAGGGGGTGGTGAAAATGACACTCACTCACTGCATTGCTATGCTCCTTCTCCTCTCACGGAGATGTGCTCATTTGTATTCATTCATTTTCCAACCTGCTTATTTCAGTTCAGGGTCATGTGCAAGTTGGGAACCCATCCTGGACAGGACCCCCTTTCATTGCAGGGTATACCCATGCCCTCACTCATACTCTGAATGGGACAAGGGGGACACGTTAATGAATTTCATGTGCACATCTTTGGGATGGGGAGGAAATCACAGTACCTGGAGGAAGTCCTTGCAGACTTGGGAGATGTGCAAACTTCACACAAACAGTGGCTGAGGGGGAAATTGATTTTGTTTTTTCTCATCAACATTGTAATGAATTGACTTTGCACAAAATAACATTAATTGAGGACCTGCTCTACATGGGCATTTAGAGCAGGGAGTCATTACCTGGAAGAGAGGATGAGGAGAGATGGCTTTGTGAAGTAAGTGGTATTTGAGGTGGTCCTTAAAAAACGGCCAGGGTTCAGATACACACCTACATTTGCAACTTTTTGTTAAAAATGAAAGTAAGAGATGTTGGAGGTGTTAATGCAATTTTTCAAAAGGACTATTTGACACAGTCTCATATAAAAGAGTGACTGCTCATTTTTTTATGAGGAAAAAACCTGTGAAAATCAAGTGGTGGGGAGAAACAGAGGGATTAGCATATTCTTTTTATGGCTGAAGCCAGGAAAAAGAGAGTAGGTGATTTTGGGGGAAAAGCAATTAAAGAGCACAAGAAGGACTTTCAGTTTTGTATTACATTGGTGGATATTTTTGAGAAAATGGGATTTGCTAATAAATAAGGAGGTGTTTGAAATTAATAAAGCCTTGACAAATGGCCGAGGCATGACACACCTTTTTTCCTGTCATCTCCAATAAAACTAATGGGAAGGAGAATGCGGTAAAAATAAGAAAAATTGACCAAAAGTTGTAGTAAAGCAGAACTTTCATTTAATTTTTGTAGGAGTGTGAATTCTTTTTACCAATTCATCTTTTTTCGAGAGATGTTTGGCAGAGTATCAACCAGGTTATACCTCAGTAACCAACAACCCTCCCCACAATAGTGGCTTAGAACAAGTGTTTATTGCTCATTCAAACTGTATGTTCACGGTGGCTGGGTTGAGGTTCTGTCCTACAATGCTCACCATAGGACTTAGACTGGTGGAGCAACCACTCTCTGGAACATTGCCAGTCACTGTGGTAAAAGACATAGAAGCATCCAGAAGGCATCAAATGGGCAATGCAATGGTGATGACATCTGTTCCTCACACACACAACTTAGTGGCAATATCACATGGCTTTCCTACTGGTAAGGGGTCTAGGAGGCACATTTACCAGGCCCTGGTGGATAGAAAACTGGAAACATTTTGGGAGCGGAACAGATGAACTGTAACAACTAAAATACAAAATATTTACACCTACTGGCACAGCAATTCCATTTTTGGGAGTTCATCCTAAGAAAAAACTCCCGTAAGCACCCTAATAATCCATATGTTCAAGGATGTTCCTTCAATATTGGAAACCTAAATAACCAGCAATAGTGAATTAATTAAGTAATAGAATACCAATGCAATGGAATACTGTGAAGTTCTTAAAAAGAATAAGATGGTAGTGCAACAGGTTAAGTGCAGCACTGTGAAGCTATCCAGAGCCACTGCAGCATGAGTTCGATACCCAGCCAAGGAGCTTCCTACATGGCATAGCAGACCTCTCCTGCCTCGCTCGCTGCTCCCCTCAGTTGTGTACTTTAGTTAATCTGCCCCACTCTGTCTCTGGTGAATCCTCTCATCTCTCCACGCCTCTGGCCTGCACCCCAGCTTGTATGCATAAATAAATAAATCTTTAAAAAACAAAAAGAATAAGATAGAAGTTCCAGATAAATTAAGTGCTTAAAATTATAAAAGCATATGCATCGAATAATGTTAAATATTATACATTATATTAAGCAATTGCCACTGTATTTGCTCAGTGGAAGGATAGCAAGCTGTTGATAATAATAATGCTAGCATAGTCATGATTTCTTGGGCATTTACTATGGCCAGGCATTGCGTTAAATACTATATGTTTTATAAGCATAATTTCCAGCAGAGGTAATAGGAATTATCACTCCTATTCTACAGATGAAGACCCTGAAGCTCAGAGAAGACTTGTGCAGATCACTCAAAAAAGCCCCTCTGCATCTAGAGCCCCAGTCTGTCTGAGATAATGATTTCCTCTGGTGGGGGGAGTTACTAATGGGGCATAGAAGGAAAGACTGTCACGATATCCTGTATGGAATTCAGTGAACTTGTATTTGTTTTTCTTATCATAGTTTGTACTACCTTTTAAAAAATAATTAAAAAATAAACCTTTTCTTTAAAATCCAGAAGTGATGCAAACAAAGGGAAAAATAGAAGTAGTGCAGACAAGATGGAGATAGTCATATATAAGTAGAAGTTGAGCATCCTTGGGGAAAACAATCTACAAATGTATCTAACATCAATCCAAGCGCTTGAGTTTCAGCAGAAGGAAATCTTATATCGCACTTATTGAATGGGGCCTCCCTGGTGGCACAGCGGTTAAGCGCTGCACTGTGGAGCTGTCTGCAGTGGCGACACAAGTTCGACATCCCACATGTCATGGCAGACCTCTCCTGCCTCACCCACTGCTCCCCTCAGCAGTGTATTTACATCGATCTACCTGTTCTGCTGCCCACTTTGTCTCTGGTGAGCCCTCTTGCCGCCCCGTGCCTCTGACCTGTGCCCCAGCTTGTATGCATAAATAAATAAATCTTAAAAAAAAAAAAACAACTTACTGAATGTCTAAGCCAAAGACAGGGCATGGAGCCTGATAAGAGACACTAGAAGGATCTCTCAGGGAATTTGGGCAGCCTGGTCAATGCTGTTGAGGCTTCCAACTGCCTCCTGGAGGAAACCAAAAGGTGTTCTTGAGAATTCTTCTGCAAACATCGAGAACGAGGGATCTCTGAAAACAAGTGATAGGCTTCATACAAAATAAGTCCCAGTGGGCAATTTGACAGCTGGTTGAAAATGGTATTATTCAGCTGGTGAATAAAAATGCTATTATGATCCTCTGCATTTGGATCACAGCAGGACTGTCTCAAGAGTTCCTCTCACGTAATTTTTTCAAATGGGCTCCTGCTGGGGCCACAGGTGTGGATTCAGAGACAGGTAGTAAACTATCATATACACACTCAATGATGCAAAACACACATCCACGGATGTTTATTACAGCATTATGTGTGACAGGGAAAAACCCAGAAATGATCTAAAATAACACCATTTGGGGATTCATTAAAACTATTTTGGAATGCCCATGAAAGTTACAATCACGTAGCTCTTTAAGTCAGGGGTTGGCAGTCTATGATCCAGAGGCCAAATCTATCCCATGAGTTAACAATCATTTTTAAAGTTTTAAAAGTTTTTTTAAAAAATTTAAAAAGACTATCTCACAACATGTGAAAATTATACGCAATTCAAATTCCTATGTCCATAGATAAAGTTTTTTGAAAAACAGCCACAATTATTCACCAACTTATTGGCACACTGTTCCGCTTTCCTGAGGGGTGGTAGAGCTGTGTAGTTGTGGCTGGGATACAATGACCCAAAAGCCTAAAATATTTACCACTGGGCCCTTAACAGGAAAGGTTTACTGACCCCTATTCTAGAACAGATCATTCAACGAGATTTTTAAGAAAAGAAAGCCCATTTTAATCCTCTGCCCTTCCTGAGGTCCCTGTTCTCTCCTTTTTATCCTGGCTCTGTCTTAGCTCTCTTTGACCTGGTTTATTTTTGTTTCCTTGTTTTGTGTTTTCATTTGTTGCGCTGTCTCTCTCTTATTGCTGTTGCAGACCCTTTCTTTTTCCAAAAGAAAACAAACAAACAAACAAAAAAACAAAAGATAGTTTTTTGTTTTAGCTCAGTAATAACTAATCATTTTTTAAAAATCAAAGACTATGTAAGAATGATGTAATTAGTGTCTATCTTTGGAATGGAAATTCTATGGGAGCAGTGACATGTCCTCATCGTACCCCTCAGCACATTGCACAGGGCTAATACATAGTAAATCTTCAGTAAATTTTTAAAAACAAATTATTGTATGAATTAATGGATTATAGGTCTATCCATTTATCTATCTACCTACCTACCTACCTACCTATCAACCCACCTACCTATCATCTTTCTATTATATACAACATACTGTTTGCAGTATGCTTTTTTCTGCATGCTGATGTATGGGGTGCCTCAATGCATAGAGATAATATTGAACTTGCAATATAATCTCTGAGAGAGCAGTTTCCTTCTTCTCACCAACAGAAAACATACCTCTCAGCATGGGAGCCGAAGTCCTTTAATAACTTGCTCCTGTTTGACTCAGAAGTAGCCTCAGGCAGACAGAGTATTACCAACAGGAAGCAGTATGTTAATCTGTTTTGGGGGCAACACTTGCTTAGGGACACAGGAGACCCTGCAGGGAGCATTTCCTGGGCCCTCTTACTTAGGAAGGTACTTGGTGTTCTTAAGCCATGAGTATATAGTCACTGCTCTTCCTACCTTCTTGTCTCTATTTTCTGACTTGCTACTCTGCACCTCCCTTCTATCCTTAAGATGCTGTGCACATAGGTCAATTAGTAACACTGCCTGCCAAGTGAATGACTCTGTGCATTACATTTATGGATTATGCTGGACAAGTATGATAACTCCTATTTTATAGATAAGAAACTGAACCACAGAGAAGTTAAATAATTTGCCCAGTTGTAAGTCTAGTTCCCAAAACAGTGCTCTAACAGCCACTTGGATAGGCTACCTCTCCAATTTACCCGTCTTCCCCCCATTCTGGTGTAGTTTCCTAATCTAGTACTACTTTTCTCTGCTACATGGGCAGGGCTTTCCTTGCCTCTGTAGCCTCAGTACCAGCACAGAATTGGTAGCCAGGTACTTAACCCTGTGAGGCACCTGAAAAGATGGACTAGAAACCAACTTTCTGATATTCCCCCAGTATACCATGTGTAGCTGCTTTATAAATACATAATAGCGGGGTTGGGATGCACTATAGTTGGTTAGAACTTTTCTAGAGGGCAAGTTGGCAATATTTAGGAAAATTGTCACTGGACAATAGCAATTTTGCTTCTAGAAATTTGTCTTAAGGAGATAATTGTAGATGTCTGTGTAAAAGTGTGCGTGTGTGTGTGTATAAAATGATGTTCACTGCAGTGTCACTCAGAGTAATGAAAAACTAAGTGCCCGACAACAAAGAATTGATTACATATATGATGATACATTTCTATGAAGGAACATTATGCAGCCAGGAAAAAAACCCACCTAAGTGGGGACAGCAAAAGAACATTACTGCAGAGAAAGCCTCAATATTGTTTGTGATAACTTATTTCCTAAGCTGAGTGGTAGGTCTAGGGAGTTCTGATATTATTCTTTATGTGTCTTTTTATGTTTGAAATACTGAAAACAGAAAAAACTAAAAAACCCTGAATTTAGAATTTTTTAAATTGTGGAAGACTGATCATAAAATATTATGTTTAAACAAAATAGGTTGAAACAAATATTACTAACATAATC
Source organism: Scalopus aquaticus (assembly GCA_004024925.1). Lineage (NCBI taxonomy): Eukaryota > Metazoa > Chordata > Mammalia > Eulipotyphla > Talpidae > Scalopus > Scalopus aquaticus. The sequence continues at coordinate 21,136 of PVIJ01001742.1, forward strand.
TCAGCTAAATCAGTGTGGATTCTAGACATAAAAAACACATTAAAATTTTCTCCTACTTTTATTGTGATATAACTGACATATAGCATTGTATAAATTTATGGTGGACAGCATCACATTGAGCTCTTAATTGTGTTCTCCTTGAACAATGTGATTATAGGGTATTAATAGATCAACAACGAACTAGCATTAGCTTTGTTTAAAAAAAAAGCAAAAGCAATGCTTTTCAACTTACCATTCTTACCCATAGCTATTTTATACTTTATGTCTAACTTCCTAAGCAAAGAACTTCAACAAGATTTCTAGCTTATCTTTTTCTTGGTATTCACATACCCTGTTTTTGCTAGATTTAACTTTTCTTCACCTTTCCTCAATCTTTTCCTTTGTCTTTATTCTCTGCAGGATTTTAGATCTGACTTTTGTCATACATCTAAAGCAGAGGATCTTCAGGTTATCCACACCCTGGTCCAGTGATGTTATAAGACCTGTGTGTTTTCTCTTCTGCTATATGAGTTTCATTTTTAAACTCTTTGAGAAGCTTGGCAATAAATTACTTATGAGTAGTCAAGGATGGTGATAAGTTGCAAATTGACTTTATAATTTCATACTTCTGAGGCATGTTGGAATATTCACTAGTTCCATCCCATCACATCAGAAAGGCTATTAAATATTAATCATATCAGGGTGTGAGTACATTAAGAAGCGAAGTGTGTGCACCGGGATAAGTTCGTGGAGTCAACCCCGGGCTGTCTTTTTCCTATGATTCATTCTAATAAAGAAATTGTTCAAAGTATTGGATGGTAGTGCTAGGGCTACTAACCTTGGCCTAGTGGGAAGGTGTCCTAGCTTCTCAAAAAAAAAATCACAACTGAAAAAAAGATATCAAGGTGATAGGGGAGGCCAGTCACTTCACACAAAATGAAATGGTTTCCTGAAGAAAGAGAAATAGCGGAAGTCAAATTCATTTGGAATGTTTCAGCATATGTTCTGAATTTGAAAACACTGTGCATAAGGAAGGCAGGGAAAAAAGATTTTGCTGCAGTTTAGGAAATGTGTGGGAAAGCATTTGTAGCAGGAGGATTCAATTATAAGAGCTTCCTGTCCTTTCCCTCCCAGACCCGAAACTGTAGTTCAGAAAGTTCCAGATGGATGGATGAACAACTTCATCAAATAATCTTGTGGGGATAAATCTATTGCTCTCTGTGTGTATTACTCAAGATTTTTGTGGTTGCAAGCAATAGAAACCCAATTAAAAAATAACTTGTGCAAAACCAAAAGAACTTTATAGGCAGGTATAACTGAAAAGCCTAGTGGATAGTGCTATTTTCGTCATGGCTGGATTAGCAGGCTGACATAGAGACATCAAGAATCTGTCTTTCTCACTTTTTTAGTTCTGCTTTCTTTTGAGTTGGTTTGATTATTAAACTGGCTCTCAGTGAATGTTGGCAAAAAGTGGCCTGGATCTAACTTAACAAATTCAGTAGAAAGCACCTTCTTCCCAAATTGCCCTGGGGTAGGGGGGAGGTAAACTAGGTCTGAGTCTTGCTAGTCTGGCTTGTGTCATAGTCCTTCTTGGATCCATCACTGTGGCCAGGAAGACTGAATGCCCCAACTAGGGAGTTGAGGTTTTAAACCTAACTATGAGCTAAGGAGGTATCAACCCTCTGAAACTACATTGTCCATGATGGGAGAATGGGGGTGTCCCAGAGGCATGCTGGGCTGCCATCATCAGAGAAGAGGAAAAATAGCAATGTTAGTCAAAAGCCTCAGAAGTCCTTTTTAACACCAGAAGCCCATTCTTCTGAAAATCAAGACAACTGCAGCATCTAGAACTAGTTTGTTAACAATACCACATAACACCATATGTGGTATAGGATTGCCTTAGGGAAAGAGGATCACAGCCATGATTCTCTAATGCTAAAGTTTGTTCTGCAATGACTAACTCTCTAGACAGAAATTTGTGACCAAAGGCTATTGCCATAGAAACTTCCACTGAGGGGACAATTAGCATCTATTGTTCTCATTGGTTTGTCTTCAGGAGTTGCCTTTTTTTTTTTTGTGCATGCTTTCCTATGAATCCTCCCATTGCAATCAGTGCTCTGAGGTAATGGTCCACATGAACACACAATGCAGTAGCTAATTAGTGGTTTGTTCCAATTCTACTTTCCCAGAAGAACAAAGGTTCTTGAGGAGGACAAATAAAGAAAAGCTAGTGAGGGCAATGCTGGATTTTCCTACCTAAGATCAACATTTGGAGATCTATTTTAACAGCAAGCAGAAGAGAAAAAAATTCTTACTGTATGCTGTGACTATAAGCATGGTGTGCAAAAGAGGAAGAATAAATATTGTGAAAACTTGTCTATGCATGCATTTGAAAGATCTGACAAATTTTCTAACGTGGAATGATGAACGGAAATATTAGGACTGGTAACATGCTTATAGGAAAGAAGTAAAAATTGAGGGCAGTGTTTGCAAAGGCTGGTCTTTGAATGTCTTGCATCAGATTACATGACATATCGTGGAATATCCCTTCAGTAGCAAACACTGGAAACTTTGCCCAGTTAACTTGGACAAAGAGGTATTTGTTGAAAAAATATTTGGTCAAGTGGATGGGGATTCACAGAATTGAGGGACAAGGTAGATCCCAAGGAAGTTCTGTAGTAAAGAAGCAATAAGCACAGGTTGCCTAATAATAATTGGAATAGGATGTTATTGCTGAGCTGTTAGATCATCCCTGTTCCTTCACTCACAATTTAGTCTTGAGAGAGACATACAATTGGCTAAGCTTAGTTAAATGTTAATTCCTTGGTTAAAATAATCCACGGAATGGAGGTTTGACTTCTGTGGAGATGACGGCCTGGAATGCCCTTTGGCTCACCAAACTGTGCAAGGGAGTAAATTCCCCTAAGTAAAACTGGGTTGATTTTAGGTCAAGAATAATTGGTGAGTTGCCACAAACTAACAATTGCCTATTCTATGTAGGATGTTTGTTAAAAATCTAGATGTTGGGTTCAAAACCAATCTATTGAATCAGAATCTCAGAATGTGAAACTCTGGCTTTTTTCCCTTTCTTTCTTTCTTTTTTTTTTTAAAGATCCATAGCTTTGACTTATGTAGGCCAAAGGTGGTGAACCACCGGACATTGTGGGGTATGTGAATGTACACACATCTTAAGAAACTATAACAACTGCTAAAACATCAGCTTTCAATGTTTTAGGTAGATAGTACATCTTCAATAGGTAGATAGAAAAGAAATAATTGGTGTAGTTATCAAAATTCTAAATATGGATTCCCCCCTCCCCTACCAATTTACTAGGGAGAATGAAAGACCTACTCTTGGCAAATATTTGATGGCAGGAATTTCTTAAATAGTTGGAATGTATTGCCTGTGACCAATCCATGATATTACAGAATAAACTCATTGAAGGTTAGGTTTGGATGGGGTTTCATGTTCATTTTCTTATATTTACTTATATTTATGACAGCCATATTTAGTTATTTAAAAGGTAGTGGAGTTCAGTAGTTTAGTGTTTGGATTTTGAAAGAAGGCATAGCATGGTTCAAATTCTGTTCTGCCAGTTTTCAGTTTGGTGATCACAGACAAGTTACTCAATATCACTATGTTTCACTGCCCTCACCTGTAAATTGAGACTAGCAATACCACCCTTACATAGTTGTTCTGGGGATCAAGAAGGGACAATGGATGTGAAATTTTTAGCATAGTTCTTGCTACTTTAATAATATGTAGTATGATTAAATAATTAATACAGGGGCCTCCCTGATGGTGCAGTGGTTAAGTGCTGCGCTGTGGAGCTGCCAGCAGCGGCAACGCCAGTTCAATGCCCGGCCAGGGAGATTCCCACATGGCGCAGCAGACCTCTCCTGCCTCGCCTGCTGCTCTGCTCAGCAGTGTGTTTCCATCGATTTGCCTGTTCTGCTCCCCACTCTGTCTCCCGTGAATCCTCTTGCCACCCCACGCCTCTGGCCTGTACCCCAGCTTGTATGCATAAATAAATAAATCTTTTTAAAAAAATAAATAAATAATTAATACAAATTGATTATGGTCCCATTTCCTATAGGGATGACCAAGAAATGGAGTCCACTCTTAAAGAGACTAGGGAGGGGAAAAGCATGTCACTTTGTGGTCTGTAAAGAGTCCACTAGAATGGGAGACTGTCTTGCTTTCTCATTGGTCTCCCTCTTGTTTTCCTTCATTAGACCCTTGAGCTTCTGAATACTGTTTCCAACACCAGTCTGATGGTAATATGTTGATCCTATGCTCTGATGGGGGAAATTTCTCTTCCTTCATTTTAATTATGGGCAGTGCCTTTTCTGTTTTTCACACTGACATCTCCTCTTAAGCCTTCTACTGTTCTTACTTTGTTTGACCGAAGACTATACCCCACTAAAAGTGACTAGGAGAGAAAAGAAAAGGGTGAGGTTAAAAAAAACAAAAACAAAACAGTCACATCAGGCTTCAGAACTTTGAAAGGTATTCCCCTACTAGAGCCGAATTAAAGGATGTATTAGTCAGTGGTGATGGGAATGTTGCTAGTCAATAAAAATAGTAGTGAAAAGAAGAATGGTAATGAATATTAGAGAGAATGTGGAGTAACTAGAATTCATACTGCTAGTGTGGATGTAAAATGGTACAATAATGTTGTACAGTAGTTTTGAAGTTTCTTAAAAGGTAAACATACACCTACCACATGATCCAGCCAGTCTACCTCTAGGTATCTAACCAAGAGAAATGAGAGCATATATTCACAAAAAACATGTGTACAGGAATCTTTATTGTAGATTTAGCTCATAATAGCTCAAAACTAGAAACAACTTGTGTTCATTAACAGATGAATGACTAAACAAATTATCTAATATCCATATAGTGGAATACTATTCAGTAATAAAAAGGAATAAACTATGGATATATGCAACACAAATAGATGTCAAAATAACCATGTAAGTGAAAGAAGTCAACCAAAAAGTATACTGTATGATTCCATTTATATAAAATTGTTAAAAACACAAATTTATAGTGCTAGAAAAGCAGACCAGTGATAGTCTAGGAATGGAGATATAAAGAGTGAAAGAGAGGCATATGGAAATTTTGAGGATGATGAAATATTTATCTTTATTGCAAATAATATTTTGCAGGTGAAAACATAAGTCAAAATGGATCAAATTATACTTTAAATATATGCAATTGAGTATACCTCAATAAAACTGTTGTTGGTTTTTTTTTTAAAGATTATTTATGCATACAAGCTGGGGTACAGGCCAGAGGTGTGGGGCAGTGAGAGGATTCACCAGAGACAGAGTAGGGAGCAGGACAGGCAGATCAAGAGAAATACACTGCTGAGGGGAGCAGTGGGCGAGGCAGGAGAGGTCTGCTGCGCCATGTGGGAATCTCCCCAGCCAGGCATCAAACTCGTGTTGCCGCTGCCGACAGCTCCATAGTGCAACACTTAACTGCTGTACCACCAGGGAGGCCCTGTTCTTGGTTATTTTAAAAAAATAAAAAAAGATCATTGGATTAGGAACCAGAAGGCAAAGGTGCCAGTCATGGTTCCTATACAAAGTCTGCATGTGTCCTGGAACAAATCTTTTAATACTTTTATGTGTCTTCAGCTTTTTATTCTTGAATTGAAATGATACATCTGTTTATGTCTAAGGATTCATGCATTTGAAAACTGATTTTCTAATGGCCTTTTGGCCAATAGGTAAGTCCATCAAGGTATCACTTTCTTCAATTGATCTCCTAATGCTGTGGAAATTTTTTTAATTGATTTACTGAATGCTCAGATCTCAAACCTAACAGACCAATAAAATGAACTTTTTCAAGCTTTGAAAAGAGATCGATATAAGCCTAAGGTCTTCATGTTATGTCTGGTATCAGTACCTGCAGATTAATAAGCAACTCTCAGACGAAGGATGTGGGTTAATAATGATTCTTGAGGATAAGAATCACAAGAGAAATATGATTCACATTTCCTTAGCAGAAGCTTAATAGGCTATAGAGTAATTGAAGCAGCTCAGACACTATCTCCACTAAAAAACTTCTTGTGTGACTCAAATCTCTCTCCTGGAATCCAGAAGTACTCTCCCTCCAAAATAGTAGTCTCAGGACTAGTGTGACCTTGGGGAAATTATGTAACTTCTCCATTCTTCTCATCTATAAAATGGTTATAACTGAGCTATCATGAAGAGCAGAGATGCAATATTTTATTTTATTTTTTAAAGATTTATTTACTTATGCATACAAGCTGGGGTGCAGGCCAGAGGTGTGGGGGTGAGAGGATTCACCAGAGTCAGAGTAGGGAGCAGAACAGGCAGACAGACTGAAATACACTGCTGAGGGAGCAGCGGGTGAGAAAGGAGAGGTCTGCTGCACCATGTGGGAAGCTCCCTGGCCAGGTATCGAACTAGTGCTTCAGTGGCTCTGGATAGCTTCATAGTGCTGCGCCTTAACCCGCTGCACCACTAGGGAGGCCCCCATGCAAAATTTTAGAAAAGTTCCTGGCACAATGTAAGTCCTCAAAAAATGTTAATTGCAATTACTCTAATTAATAGCATTGGGTAACACAGTTATTTAAATGCATATATTATTTTTTTGAGGAAAGTGCAACTTCAGATTCATCTCTGTGTCCACAAGAGCTGAGCATACAGTAGGTGTTCAATGAATGTTTTTTAGATGAAGGCATAAATGATGACTAATAGTTAAGACAGGGACTCAGGATGTTATTTTATTCATTGGACACACAGCCTCTGTATGAATCTCACTGACTGCAAAGGAAATGTCACCAACTGTCAGAGATACAGCAACACATTGCTCGAGCATATGTGCTAGGGAAGCCAGAAACTTGTTATTGTATGTGTGAGAAACCCACAACCAACACAGTCAAAGAAAGACTCTTAGACTCTTCACTGGACTCCAGCAATGTATTTATATACATTTAATTCCCTCGAGAGTTTACAAGGATCATTTATCACTGTACTCCTTTGGGGCACGGTCATGGAGCAGAATTATAACTCCAACTTGGTGGTGTTCCTCCCCCTGAGCCTTCTCACTTATTCTCTGAGGGCCTTTTTCATCCTTCAGGCTTGAGTTATTCACTCAATAGGAAGCTACAACAAAGACTTTATCACTCAAAGAAAGAGGCTTCTGGTCCAAAGATTTTAAATACATGTTTTCAGGGTAAGTTTTCTACCCTTCCAAACTAGGCAAGAGGAGAGAGGAGAGGGGGACACCATTCACATCGGATGCTGCCTCAGTTCCAGGCTCATTTTGAGTGCTCTCCAGGGGTAACCACTAACTTCCAGTGACAAGCCATCTGCCCTCCTGTCCAGCCTAAAATAACTGTGGCAAGTGACCTAGAGACTGGCTGGTTCCACCAGCCCATTGCAAGGAGGCAACCTCTATGCTTCCAGGAAGGTTTTCAAACGTTTCAGGTAGAGTGTGAGGCATGGATAGACGCATTATGTGTTGATGGTGGTACATTTTAAAGCTTAGATCAAGATGGTACAGCAGACAATCTACTGGGGTTTACCCCATGTGCCATGGCACCTGTGGACACATTCCATTATTTTCTTTTACAGTAGTGAGGAGATCTTCAGAATCAGAGTGTATGGAATCTAATCCTAACTACCATCTACTAGCTGTTTGTCCTTGTATACATCCTTCAAACCATTTTACCATCTTTTCAATGGAATCAATTTTCTTGAGTTTTAAACAACAGAAATTGATTTTAACTTAAGAAAAAACAGTTTATTAGAAGCACAGCAGGGACTCATGGATTTGAAGATAACATGCATGGGATGTTAGGAAAAAGAAGGCCCAAATCATCTCCTGGTCAAGAGAGTCTAGTCTGAATGCAACTCCTTTCAGTCTCATTCTCTCTCTCTCTGCTCAAATTCAGACTCCATGGAGGGAGTGTTTGCTTGGTCTAGCAGCCTAGGTGACTTGGCTGGGGAAGGTGGGGACTTTGTCCAACAATTCTGACTGGAGAGCATTTTCTGAGAAGGATAATTTCTGAGGGAAATAATGGCAGTTAAGAATGGTGGATTCTGGCAAGTCCTCAGATTAAAAAATACCCAGTTGTACTACCTTATATTTTTGTGAGTAATAAATGAGATTATGCTTGTCAAGTTCTTAGCACAGTGACTGGAACAAAATTAGACTTTCAATAAATATTAGCTTTTATCATTCACAGGAGTGAACGCTCCATGTCACATCTGGGTTTGTCTATCACTGCCAGGCAATACTAGTGAGTCACTAGTAGTAGTCATTTAATAAATGAATGAATGAATGAATATCAGTATGTAATAATATATCTTATGTCCATGAAGTATATAGTATATCCAAAACCAGATGTAAAAAAAGTAAAACTTACCATTTCCCTTGGTTCTTCTTAATAATAAAATCCATTTTCTAATTCCACAATGATAATCTCTGGATATTTTAACATCAGTGCTTCTAATTATCCCCAGAAGCATCTGGCTGATGACTGCAGATGGTGATGTGCTGTGTTGACTTAGCGAAGTCACTTTCTTCACTCTGGGTCACTTTCTAGAATAAGCTAGCGTAAAATAAGCGAACTTAGTACCTTACTCTTTGTTTGAAGATATTATCATCTTATATTTACTACATGGAAGTCAGGCCATGTTTGATGTGCTTATTCTCTGCCAGCAAACTAATCCTTGTGATCTTATAGTACTTGAGTTGTGGTCTTTAATTATATGTAGACTCTGGGCTTATATTTGTATGGGAAATCTTTTATTCCAATCATTCACTCATTCTTTCATTCATCAAACAGACATTTATTGGGGGTGTACTGTGTGCCAGTGGCAGTGCTAGGAGCCAGAGAGTAACATGATGAGCATACCTCAGGTCCACATGGAGCTAAGTATTTGCAGGTAGAGATGGCCAGGCATCAAATACTCACACATATATGTAAAAACATGTGGTGAGCATTCTTAAGAAGAGGGACATATTATTTATAAACAGGAAATCTGACCTTATTCAGATGTCAGGAGTGAGTTTCCCATTAAGTGATGCTTGAGCTGAGAGCTAACACTCAATGGCATTAACTAGTCAGAGAGAGGAAAGAGGATTCCAGGGAGCATAAGATAAAAGTACATTTGCTCTGAGGCCAGAAGGAACTTGGTAGTGATGACGAAGTTCAAGAAAAGGCCGGGATGGCTGGAGCAGGAGGCTGGAGGAACGCAATCTAGAATGCGGACTGGACTTGGGTGGGGTGTCTGATTACAGAGGGTCTTATGGGCCCTACTGAGGAGTTTTCTCAGCACTGGATTGCTATCATGGATATCTTTGCATTTAAAAAGACAACCAGAGTGGTAGTTTCGAAAAGGGATTGTAGGCTGGAGTGATGGCAACACTCCGATGTATTAACTGTGACTCAGAAATCTGCAGAGACTTGTCTTGGGTTGGTATGCGGAGCAGATGACAACTGTAGTGAGAACTGTTCCACCAGGCATGTTGTCTCCATCTATTACTAACATTTGATAACTGACAACTCAAATACTGTTTAATGCTGGCCTCTACAGAGGCCTCATTACCAACTAGAATTCCATATTATTTCTCAAGTACGTAACAGTGACTTCCATAAAAAGAGATGTGAAAGAAAAAGACACAGAACAGATGACACTTTAATTTCTTCTGCCTCAGCTAGATTTCCTTTCCATGTTCATTTTAAAAAATAGTTGCAAACTTTCTAACAATATTCCTTTCAGTTATTTTTAATTTACTCATTCAATAGTTTTATCCTTATGATGTCCACTCTTGTGTTGTAGGTGCTGGCTTATCAAAGGTGAATAAAAGAGACTCTTCCCCCCTTCAGAGAGAGCACATTATAACAGGTGGGGAGATCAGAATGTAATGGTGAACTGATGAACTAATATACTATGAAGGATTCTCTGATAGATGTATGCTGAGAATGCTACGTCTTGGAAAAGACATGGGCACAATTTTTAGAGGTGACAGGGAAAACTTTGTGTAGTGAATACTTTTTGGTCTGGTTACAGTAGCTGGTAGCTATTATTGAAGGAAAGGGAAATATGTATTAGAGGAACAAAGACATTAGGTTAAATATTATGTATATAGGGCCTCCCTGGTGGCGCAGCAGTTGAGCGCTGTGCTGTGGAGCTGTCGGCAGCGTGATGCGACTTCAACGCCCAGCCGGGGAGAATCCCACATGGTGCGGCAGACCTCTCCTGCCTCACCCACTGCTCCCTTCAGCAGTGTATTTCTGATCTGCCTGTTCTGCTCCCCACTCTGTCTCTGGTGAACCCTCTCGCTGCCCCACGCCTCTGGCCTGTACCCCAGCTTGTATGTATAAATAAATAAATCTTTAAAAAATATTATGTATATAAGATGTATTTGGTTAGTAGGTATATAAATAGAACATATGTGCTGAGTGTATGCTGTGTGTTATATTGGTTCAAAATAGAATGTTTAACCCTGTTTTTGTTCATTGTGGTATTCACCTACCAATAAACAAACACTCATATTTAATTAGTTAAAACTTACAAATCAATTTTTCAGTGATAGTGTTACAGGGCAGCCACGATATAAATGGGGTAACTGTCTGTGGGTTCTCACCTGTGCGCTTAAAAGGGACTTAAAAGACTCAACTGCAGACACACACAATAAGATTAATAAAAGGGTTTATTTACAAAAAGGGTAGGGAAAAAGATAAAGAATAAATTGGTGAATGCATCCTACCAGTTCTGCTGAGCTGAAATCCTAATGGCCCACTCAAAAACCTGGCAATCCACAACCACGAGCAATAGCCCCCCTCCAAGCTCACAGATCTGGTTTTTAAATCCCAAAACCATTGCTTAACTCCACCCTCAGTCCTCAGCATCCTTCCTTAGTGATGATAGCATTCTGGGATTTGTAGTCCTAGGTGTCTTAGATCTCTCTGGCTTGAGGTGGGGGTGTGGTCCTGGGACACTCCCCTTTCCTGAGGACCACCCTCTTACAGTAGTAGCCACATTTCAAGGGCTCAGTAATCACCCATGGGCAGCATGTACCATATTGGGCAGCACAGAAAGAATATTCCACCCTTTAGACAGAAAATGTACTGAGTACACTTAAAAGTAACTGGTTTTAAAAGATTCTGAACTGCTTGTGTTCAACTTTCTTCCTATAAAAAAGATGACTTCAATAAGGGTAAGTAAAAGAAGAGATTGTGGGGTGCTTAAATTCTTGTGACCACAAGTGTGAGATGAGCCAGTTGGAGATGAACCAAGCGAAGCAGAGGAGTTGGCTGGAGCACTTCTGATTGTCCTGGCTAGAGGGGTTGTAATCTCATGTTTACAACAGTATGAAGAGAAAAGCCACGTGCAAATAAGATAAACTGGAATTGTGGGTGGTCTGGCTAGTTTCATTGTGGAGGAAAGCTGGAGAGAAACTCGGGAGGGCTGAGTGCCAGAGGAACAAAGGACAAAGTGTCTGGGGGAGAGGGGTGTAAACAGAATGGTTGCAGCAAGCCTCTGAACTTGAGTATATACTGGGAAAATGCAGAACTTGTGTGACTCTTCTTACAAGGTCACTGCCAGTAAAGATCAAACAGGTGGTTGTACACCTGTACTGCTTTACCTGTTGACCTGGAAGTCTTCCACAGAAGAAACCAGACAATGTGAAAGACCATGCTCTTTCTCTGAGAACTGGCGTGGCTAAGTTTGTCAGCTTGCTTCTTAGTTCTTTCTGCCTTCTGCTACCAACCAAAAGGGTTTCAGCCTACCCAAAGATGTTAAGATGGGTGGAAAAGAAAAGGTGGCAAGGAAGAACATGGAAGCAGGAGGAAAATTGTGTTCAATCATGAAGGTAAATGCATGGCACATTGGAGAAATAAAATAGTCCTGTGATGGAAATAAAGAACATAAGAGGAATGTAGTGGTAAATGAGGCTTTTAACTAGTAAATAAGCTTGCCAAGGATCTGCAGGAATATCATGATAAACGGAGACAGAAAAGAACGTTCCTGGTCTTTAGAATCAGAGATCCCCTACCTTTTTCTCTGTGAACGTGGATGAGTCAAGTTACTTTTTGTGTTTTTAGTTGCCTAATATTCACATTCTAAGTAAAGGAATTTCCTACTGAAATGAGCATCAGCATTTTAAATACAATCCAGATGTTCCCCAAACTATAGCTTCTTTGTTTCCTCTAACTTATCTAGACCTCTTGAGAGCCCATTCCCTTGACTCTTCTTCCATAGTAGGTTAGACCTTCACTTCTACTTCTCTCAAAGGGTTGCCTCCCTCTTCTTCCTCCTAAGCTGATACCTGTGTGTACAAACAAGCCTGCCTTATTTTACTGGGTTCCCTTTATTGCATTTGGCAGATAGTGAAAGTTTGTGGCAAGTCTGAGTTGAATACATCTATTGCCCTCATTTACCCAAAAGCATTGCTCACTCACCTTCTGTCTCTGTTACATTTAATTAGAATGTATACATTGTTTTTTAAAGACATCATGCTATGAAACACTTAACAGCCTATGGCAAAGTGTAAACACAACTTTTATATGCACTGGGAAACCAAAGAATTCATGTGACTTGTTTTATTGCTAAGTTGGCTTTACTGTGATGGTCTGGAACTGAACTTGCAATGTCCTTGAGGTGTGCTTGTATTACATGCATTGCCATGGACCTGTCCACAGGCTGGCCCCTCCAGGACTTTGCTGGCCTCATGAGAAATCCTTGGTCCCACTTGGTCATAACCATTGAAGTTCTGAGATGGTTAAACTTGTGTGTTATTTTTTGGTTAGGGTTTTTTTGTTTGTTTGTTTGTTTTTGTATGTGTGTGTATTTATCCCCCTATAAACAGTGATGTGGACCTTCTTACAGAACCTCCCTGAACCTCAACATCCTGCAACATCCTATATATAAGACCTAACTCTGGGTGTCCAGTCCTAGCCTCTACATAAAGTCACTGTAACCCAGCTGAGTCCAAAGTCCAGTTAAGGTGTTGCTGATGAAAATGAATAGCTCCAGCTACATTCTGCAGTTTGGGGTGGAGAGTCTGATGAGAAATAAAAGGAACTGAAAGGAGAAGGGGAAGGCAGTCGCCATGCTGAAGAAATAGAGAAATCAGTCGCCATGATGTAGGAAAAGAAGAAGAGGTAGTTACCATGATATAGGAATAGAAGAGGCAGTTGCCATGCTAAAGGAATAGAGAAATCAGTCGCCATGATGTAGGAAAAGAAGCAGCAGTAGCCATGATGCAGGAATAGAGGAACCAGTTGCCATAATGTAGGAAAAGAAGAAAGGTTTTTGGAATCTTCAGTGACTTTCGGGCCAGTGACTTTGGAGGCTTTATAAGTAGCTGAGTGATGGAAACTGCTCCCAGTTTTCTTTTTACTGCAGCTGAAGGAAGAAGGCAGAGGCCCGAAGCAGGCACCTTCCTAAAATGCGTGAGTGCAGTCTGTTGGATTGTCCAGCCACTGTAGTTGCTGTTTACAGTGTTGTTGGCCTAGTGTTGTGCTGGGGCACCATGGCAGTTCCAGGAGCATCTCCAGTTGTGTTCTATGTCGTCCTCATGAGTTGGAACCTGGCCTACAGTCTGATTGTTGCATGTCTGCAGAAAATGGATGACACCATTTTGGAAACGTGGCCTATTGTTTGGAAGAGGAGCTCCATATCAGCAGTGGTAGGAAGACGCCACCTTTGTTACTTTTCTGGAACTTAAAGGACTGGACATTGCTTTAAGTAAGGTAAACGGCCATATGTTGACTTCAGTAATTCTTTGCTTTTCCCTGTTTGTTAAATAAATCCCGTTGTTATTATTCCCTAAGCCTGAGTAGTCTTGCAATTGTGCGCGGGTGCAGAACCAAGATAGTGATCGGTAAGCAATTGGGGCACTGCCTTTGGCCAAATTTTGAAGCCCCATTTGTCCGCTATCAGTTTTGGCATCTAACGTGGGGTGCCGGTATCATAACCTCTTATTGATTTATTTACTCTCAGCTTAGTGCTTGTGTTTTGGTATTCCTTACCTTGTGTGTGGAGACATCTGAATTCCTTACATGACATTTCTGCCAAAATCATGCTGTGTTTCCTTTTCCTCCACCTTTGCACATTAGTTGGAGGGAACCTGAATTACAAGTGGTGTTTTACACTTACAAGTGGAAAAGTCCCCAAGTCCCTGAGGTTCTGGGCTTCCACTTCTTGCTATCTGGCATTTTCATTGCCTTTCACTAAGATCCACCCAATAGACCTGAAGGGAAGTCACTCTTGTACTTGACCTCTGGCCTCATTTTCTCTTCTACTTACCCCCTTCCTCCACATTCAATTTTCATGCAAATTTCCTATACTTCCTGTCTGGGTAGCTACAACAGCCCATATATTATATTCTGATTGCTAGGTTCCTCTGGTTTGTGGTTAAAAATAAATGTATATTCAAATCTTAAAATTTTATTTTTTGATATCTGAAAGGGGGGTTTTGAAATTGCTTTTTCTCATGCAACTCAGTCAACTAGCTTCCAAAATAATTGTTTTGAACACTGGTGTCTTAAAGAGAAGGGTAATTGGTGGAAGCACCAACAGATAAAGTTGAAGGCTGTAAGAACTTTAAATACCAAGAGAGAACCATACCATTAGCCAGAGCAGAATTTGTCACTGCATGCTCTAGAGGGATGGCTTCACATGTCCTTCAAGTTCCTCATAAAGATATACACTCATGAATGATATTGCTTGTGCAGAGTGAAGAGTCTGCCAGCTATGAGATGATTCTTAGTGATTATAATTTTTAATTCCTTTGACACTTTTTCCTTTTCCTGGTCCATCATATGTGCCATCCACGCTATATGGTATTTCCTGAGTGTTTACTGTACCCTTGAATGATGTGAAGGCCAATTCCAGAAGGAAAGCCCATCAGCCTGGAAAGTCTCCTTCTATAGCATGTCAAACCTGAATTTCATGATTATAACAGAGATATTTCTTTATTGTTTAAACCTAGGCTTTCTCAACCTCTGCATGACTCACATTTTTATCTGGATGATTCTTTGTTGTGGGGGGCTGTCCTATGAACTATAGGATGTTGGGCAGCATTGTTGGCTTCCACCTGCTAAATAACAGCCATCCCTTCCTAGTTATTCCCCAAAATGTCTCCAGGCATTGCCACATGTCTTCTGGGGGGCAAAGATGGGGGAGGACAAATCATCCCTGGTTGAAAACCACTGTTCAGTTGAAGAGAGAGAGCAGCAAACAACTGAGTTTTTGGAAGCATCAATAGTCTAACCAAGGATGGACTAAAACTTGTATAATATTTTGTTTCCATTTTCAACTGGTGGCATTTATCAAACTAGGTGCTTATCAACCATCAGCAGTTGACAAAGTGTTGCCATGCTCTCATTAGCTTTCCCTGGTGTGATTTTCAACAAAGGACACTATCTGTCACTTCCCTTCTCCTTTTGTGTTGGAAAATTGGAGATTCCCCCCACCCCCCGGCTTTGCCATCTCTTTCTCTAACCTGCAATCTTTTTTACTCTGTCTTCCATAATTATAAAAATGAACATTTATAATAAATTTGTTCTTAAATTAACTTGAAGAATGTTCCCCATATGGATTGCAATATTTAATGTCTTACTAAAAATCAATTAAGTCCTTGAAAAATTTCATTGCATTGAAAGAAATAGTTTAAAGATAAATCTCCAACATTTTCCTCCAGAGTTGGATGTTTACAGAATGCCTTCTTCCTTCACACTAGAAACTATACATACACAGGGAAGTATTATATGCAAAAACAAAACAAAATACCCAAACAAATAAATACCACCCTCCAAATATAGGAAATCTCTCAGGTCTTGCTTTTGCTGCACTGATGTGTCACCTTTGATGTTTTTAATTTAAGCCCACACCAGCTACTGATACCCGCTGCTCAAACCAGATAGTTCTTTCAATTCAGCACCAGACAATCCCTCTCATTATAAAAGTCATGTTTATAGTCCACTGGCAGACCACCCAAAGTGGTCTTCTGATATTTCAGAGCTATTTTATTGTACAATTCTAGTCTCTGGCTTCATAAAACACAGGTTTCATAATAGTTGTAATCACTGTCTATTTTTCTTTTCATATACTAGGCCAAGGTTTTTAGAACATGTTGCTTTTCTCACATTAACAGGCCTCCCCTCCCTTTCAACTCTGCCCATCTCAACTCCCTTTCACATCATACCCTCAGGTGGGGAATATATTAGGAACTCAACCATAGCAGAATAACCTCCTCGAGGAGAAAATAAGGCTCATGCATGCTTAAGGAAGCAGGACAGATGGCATTTGCGTATTAGGATAAAGGTGATGATAATGACAATGATGATGATGATGATGATACTGTTGCTAATGGGAACAGCTAATAATAATTTGTTGAGGGCTTATCAGGCACAATGCTTCATGCTAGGTGGCTTACATACACTACATTACTGAATCCTCATAACTATTGTACATTGCATTTTTGCTATTCCCATTTTAGAGATGAGGGAACCAAGAGAAGTTATGAATCAATGGTAGTTATATATAAAATAAGCCTATAAATTCTCCTGGCTGTAAATGGTGAAAGACAATACCTGGTTTTTTGTTTATTTATTAATAAAAATTTAATTGTTACCAATATAACAGGTCTTAGATAATCCATGGTAATCCATGGATTCTTCTCCAAGGTAATCCATGACGTGTTTAAAATGATTATTAGATACTCATTGAAGCCTACAATATACAAGAATTTTCTGTTGACATCTAAATGAAGATTTGACACATTGGAAGTTAGAAAGTATAAAGGACACAAGTCCCTTGTAGGATATTGAATCTAGCAGGGAAGATATCTTACCCTTTTACTAATAGTATTTTATCTATTTAAAAAAATTAAAATTTACCGACCAAGTATAATAAAGTATTTTAGATGTACAATATAAAGAGAAAAAAATCCTTAGTCCTTTTTATTCATTTATTACTTTCTATTGATATGACTAGATCTTTGTTTTAGAAAAAGTCACTATATTTTAAAGAACAATCATGAAGCCTACTTTTCATACAATACTTCCCTATATGTGTGCAAGTTTATGTGTACTTTAAGTTGCCTAAGAATGATGTCTCTGATCCTTAAAGATTAGAAAGAGGGGGACACTGAACAATAAGCTGGACAAAAGAATATCTATTATTTTCACATTAGTATTAAATTAATGGAAAACATTTTCGGAGTGATGGCATAACACAAACATTTAAATCGTTTTGAAAAAGGCTTTGTCAAGGTTTGTAAATAGCAGCTCAGGAGAACTGTCCCTTGAATTTGATGTCAGAGAGGCTATGCTCTCTTGGAGCTGTTAATAGCTATCATTTGTAGAGCAAGTACAATATGCAGGCAATATGGTCTGTAACTGTTTGAAATTGTATATATACTTTCATCCAAGCTCCCTTGATATAAGGTGTTATACAGAGAGAGTTATAAAAATGAAAAGTTGTATAATTATAGAGATTAAAGATCATTTCTTTTAGCCTATAGTGTGAAATAAAAAAAAAAGAAACACAGGTGTAGTTATCGACACAGCTCTAAGGGTGTTCATTGTTATATTTGTTGTTTTGAATGAAAATTGAAAAGAACCCAATGTCCAACAGAAGGGAATTTGTTAAATAAGTGGTTATATTAGCCAGTATTCTCCAGAGAAACAGAACCAATAAGATATG